>JAHWFO010000999.1:52606-74480 GCA_023313115.1 Rhysida immarginata
TCCAGTTACTGATCATTTTTAAAGATTTTCAAGAAATTGTTAAGTACTAAGAATTCTCTTTTCTAAGAAAAGCCTGAATAACAGGAATTCTATGCATTGTTGGTCATGAGATATATATTGTTGGTCCATGCAGAGTGTTTGTGAATTGCTTGTTGATATCATTGTTGATACCTATTGTTGCAAAAACTTTGTCTTGCATTGTTGGTCATAAGATATTTCTTATTAAGATGCCCTTCCATAATCATGAATATCGATTTTTTATCAATAATTATTATTTTTTCGAAATCTGAGGTAGACAGTGACCTTCCTCATGCTTTGAAGGTCATGTATGCGAAATTTTATCAAGATCAGAATAAAACTGTAGATTTGTATAAAAAACAAACAAACCCACAAAAATACATCCTTCTTTATATACATAGAAGACTAGAAGAGGTACCCGGAGTTGCCCGAGATAATTACACTTGTAGGTACCCGAGTTTCTCTGACCAATGCTCTTTCTTTTCTTTGGTTGCATTACGATAGGTATGAATTAATACGGTTCCTTCGAACGATTATTAAATAGCACAACACAGATAAATCGTATGCTTTTTTGGTTTGATGATTCGAGTTGATGTACCGGGTGGGCAAGAAATAACGTGAGGTGTTCAGAGCTCGCTAGCGGGAATTCTATTAGGCCAAATGCAGTACATTTTGGTGTATATACTTAGTGGAACATGCAGTTTCGATATATGAAAAAAAAATTAGTACCAAAAGCCGCCATAGGGGGCAATTATTTCAAGAAAACAATGAATAAATTTGCATAAGCGCGTTCCGTGTTGAGCAATCATGACAATAAAAGGCAAGGCTGAGGATTTCCCATCATTCGCGAACGAATGGCCTGACGATGACGCTTACTCTGCCTGACCGGGCGTTATTAGTTAAGTTGTTTTATCAGAAGAGCGACAATGCAAGTGCTGCCCTTCGTGAATTCCGGCGATTGAAAACGTTACGAAGAGGACCGATGAGCATAACTAACTTACGGAAAATGATTGAACGATTTGAATCTACCGGAACTCTAGGAGTGCAACCAGGCCGGGGACGCAAACGAATCAGGCAGCAACACGTTGAAGAAGTTGCAACTGCTCTTGTGGAACAGGAGATGCCTACTGTGCAGGGTACCAACAGTGCACACGCAATAGCACGCCAAACAGATATCCCATATTCGACGGTGAGGAAAATATTGCATAAGATATTAATATTTTATCCCTATAAACTCACACCTGTTCAACAATTGCTTCCTGGAGATGAACGTACCCGAACTGACTTTTCGTTGAGATTTTTAGCACGTATGGAAGTGTATGATGCATGGCATGGCAAATTTTATGGAGTGATGAGGCACATTTTTATTTGAATGGTGATATCAATACCCACAACTGCCGTATTTGGTCTGCATCAAATCCATATGTGTGTCTGCCAACTCCTATGCATTCACCGAAACTAACAGTATGGTGCGGTTTTACTGCTTCTTTCATTATCGGCCCATACTTTTTTGAAGAAATCCGTCCCCGTGGACCGGTGACTTGTTCCGTCAATTCTGCCAGGTATGCCGATATGCTTGAGAATTTTGTGATACCACGATTGCAGGAAAAGGGTTGTCTGGATTCTACCATTTTTATGCAGGATGGTGCGCCACCGCACATCGGACGTCAGGTGCAGCAGATCTTGCGAGAATGTTTTTCAGACAACAGAATAATTAGTCCTGCATTTCCCATGGTATGGCCACCCAGGTCGCCTGATTTCAACCCTTGTGATTTTTGGTTATGGAGATATTTGAAAAGCCTTGTGTATCAAGCACATGTTCCTGACCTCTCATTCTTAAAGGATCAAATAACGTTACATATCAGACTAATTAATGCAGATATGCTGCGACATACCGCATGCAGCTATTGGAACAGCACACTGGTGGTCATATTGAAACACATTTGTAATTAAAAATAAAACATTGTTTATTGTTGTTACTAAAGTTGGTTTGTACGGTATTTGTTCATTTGACAATTAGGTATTCATTGTTTTCTTAAAATAAGCGCCCCCTATGGAGACTTTTGGTACTATTTGTTTTTTTCAGAAATCGAAACTGCATGTTCCACTAAATATATACACCAAAATGTACTGCATTTGGCCTAATGGAATTCCCGCTAGCGAGCTCTGAACACCTCACGTTATTTCTTGCCCACCCGGTATTTTTTAGGTTATGCACTGATCAAACGTGCCAAACACACAAACACACATGCATACACAAAGAAACACACACACTTTTCCCAATCGTCTGAACGCTTGTTAGGGAGCTGAAGCACGTGTACCTCCTTTGCCTCATCGAGAGAGACTGCCCTATCTATATCGTTTATTATATCCATTTCCTGTTCATTGTTAATAATTCTTGGAAAAGAATGTTCTGTCATTGCATAATCATTTTATGTTCATTGTTATAATTCTTTGAATAATTTTGTGCTCATTGTTATTGGTGAATTGCGCATTGAGACTATTGTTGATGCGAACACGACGGGCCTATTGTTGCACAAACTTTGCCTTGCATTGTTGGTCATGAGATATCTGTTGCTGGTCCGAGCGTAGTGTGAATTGCGTGTTGACACGATTGTTGATACCTATTGTTGCACAAACTTTGCCTTGCATTGTTGGTCATGAGATATTTCTCATTAATATCCCCTGCCATAACCATGAATATCGATTTTATATCAATAATTATTATTTTTCCGAAATCTGGGGTAGACAGTGACCTTCCTCAAGCTTTGAAGGTCAAGTATGCAAAATTTCATCAAGATCGGAATAAAACTGTAGATTTGTATAAAAAAACAAACAAACAAACAAACCCACAAACATCCTTCTTTACATAGATAAAAGACTAGCAGACGACCCGGCGTTGCCCGGGATATTTACGCTTGTACGTAACAGAACAACCTCAAAAAGCTAAATTAAACCTCAAAATTGGTTAAATAATAACTCAATTACTACAATATATAGCGAAGGGACCATCCATTCTAAGAAAAATCCGAAAACAGGAATTTACCTCTTCACTGAAAAAATCCATTCTAGGTGATATACCGGAACTTGATTTACCGAAATAAAATTTTTTAAAGGCTCACAATGGATGGACCTCTCCAAGGATGCCTTCTACTCTAAATAATTTTTTACTCACATAATCTTACTTTAGATGTACACTTTTTGTTGTTGCAATTTCCTTTCTTCTTTCGATGTCTTGAAGCAAAAATTGGCCATTCATCACTTTGTGTAGTTTAGCGGTCGCCGATTCTTCTATTTACTTGCTTACTATTTGCTCAATACAGCACGGAGCTAAATGAGTGATTCCTCTATCGTCTTTCACTCTTTCTCAATAGTCTGCTAACTCATTATCTCCAGTTACTGATCATTTTTAAAGATTTTCAAGAAATTGTTAAGTATCAAGAATTCTCTTTTCTAAGAAAAGCCTGAATAACAGGAATTCTATGCATTGAATTCTATATCGCACAAACTTTGCCTTGCATTGTTGGTCATGAGACATATATTGTTCATCCTTGCATAGTGTTGGTGCATTGCGTGTTGACACCATTGTTGATATACCGGGACTTGGTGGAAGACACGTGTACCTCCTTTGCCTCATCGAGAGAGACTGTTCTATTATATCCATTTCCTGTTCATTGATAATAATTCTTGGAAACGAATGTTCTGTCATTGCATCATCATTTTATGTTCATTGTTATAATTCTTTGAAAAGAACTTTCTATCATTGCATCATCATTTTATGATCATTGTTATAATTCTTTGAATAATTTTGTGCTCATTGAGACTATTGTTGATGCGAACACGACGTGCCTATTGTTGCACAAACTTTGCCTTGCATTGTTGGTCATGAGATATCTGTTGCTGGTCCGAGCCTAGTGTGAATTGCCTGTTGACACGATTGTTGATACCTATTGTTGCACAAAATTTTCTTGTCATTGTTGGTCATGAGATATACACTATATGATCACAAATATCCGGACACATGCACGTTTGCGCTCTAGCCACGATTTCATGGAAATCAATAGGGCGTTGCACATCCCTTTGCCCGAATCACAGCTTCCACCCTTCGGGGAAGACTTTCCACCAAATGTTGGTAGGTACTTTCCGGAATGTTCCTCCATTCCTCCCGAAGAGCGAGAATCAGTTCAGGTACAGAAGTTGGCCGATGTGATCTGGCCCGCAAGCGTCTTTCCAATTCATCCCACAGACTCTCTATAGAATTGAGGTCGGGACTTTGTGCCGGCCAACCCATTTCTTCGACCCCTGAGTCCGCAAACCACTGCTGTACACGCCTCGCTTTGTGGTACGGAGCATTGTCGTGTTGGTAGAGAAATGGCCCGTTTCCGAAAAATTGCCACAACGTTGGAAGTGCACAGTTGTCCAAAACATTCAGATAACGGCCGGAGTTCATGATTCCTTGCACAGGAACGAGCTGGCCCAGTCCGTACCATGAAAATGAGTCCCACACCATGACTCCTCCTCCTCCGAACTTGACTGTGGGCTCTGTGCACTCAGGTAAGAAGCATTCTCCAGGTATGCGCCAAATCCAAACTCGTCCATCGGATTGCCAGAGTGTGTAGCGAGATTCGTCTGTCCACATTACACGTTTCCATTGGTCCATTGTCCAGTTTCTGTGGGCTTTGCACCACTCAAGACGTCGCTTGGCGTTGACCCTGCTGATGTGGGGCTTGTGGGCAGCAGCACGGCCATGGAATCCCATCGTGTGCAGTTCCCGACGAATTGCCATGGTACTGGCATCATTTGCAGAGGCGTTTCGAAACTCTGTGGCAATTTTTTCCGCCGAGGACTTCCGGTTGCTGCGGGTGACACAACGAAGCACTCGACGGTCTCTGTCCGTTAGTTTCTTGGGTCTACCGGTTCGTTGTTGAACTGTTGTTGATCCCCGGGTCTTCCATTTCATAATGACATCGCCTACTGTTGACTTGGGTATCTGAAGAAGGCTGGAAATGTCACGCACAGACTTGCCGCATAGGTGACATCCAACGATGGTTCCACGTTGGAACTCACTGAGCTCTGCCGAACGACCCATTCTTGCCAATGTCCAAGCAGAGTTGTGTCTGAAGGTGTGGGAAGCTATTTAAATGATGTGCAAGTCATTATCATGTGACATTGGGCCAATCGATGATCTGTGAGGGGTGTCCGGATATTTTTGATCATATAGTGTATATTGTTGGTCCGTGCAGACTGTTTGTGAATTGCGTGTTGATACCATTGTTGATACTTACTGTTGCAAAAACTTTGCCTTGCAATGTTGGTCATGAGATATTTCTCATTAATATCTCTGCCATAACCATGAATATCGATTTTTTATCAATAATTATTATTTTTTCGAAATCTGAGGTAGACAGTGACCTTCCTCATGCTTTGAAGGTCATGTATGCGAAATTTTATCAATATCGGAATAAAACTGTAGATTTGTATAAAAAACAAACAAACAAACCCACAAACAAACCCACAAACAAACAAACATCCTTCTTTATATATAGAGATTTATTATTGATTACAACACGATTAAGTATACTTAAAAGACAAAAGTTGTAATTTTAATTTATAAAATATGTCAACAGTAATTGTGTATGTTGGTTGTATTATCTAAATATCACTTTTGTTTTTAAAGGTAAATTGGGAAAGCAGGTTTAATGTATTATTGTAATTTTTGTATATTGGTTGTATAATCTAAATATTTCTCGGGTTTTTAAAGTTAAATTTATTTATAAAAAAATTCTATAATATTTTATATTGAAAAGCTTAATCCTACCATAGCCTAATAATGAGAAGTCTGTCCACTCTCGTTTTCAAATGTTGTCTAAATTCCCTAGTGGCGGACTAACTCCAAGTCAAATCCATTGTTTACTACTGCAATGATAACGGAAACAAAACGTCGTTTAGTAAATTGGAGAAATTTTTATGAAGAAATTTAATTTCCAAGTCCTTTACACTAAACGTTTTTCTATTTTTTTCTATTCGCAAAGAAAAAAAAAACAACAACAACAAAAAAAACACCAAGAAAATAAAACAACCGTGAGCTAGATGAATTAAGGTAGTTATAACGGAACACTTATTCAAAATAGTTTGAAATAAAAAGGATTTTGCCATATTAGAAAATTTGATGAATGGTTTTCATTGGATTCCCTAAATTAGATGAATTAAAATCTTTTTTTTAAAAAATTATAGGTCCTCTAAAGTTTTTTTATTCTTGCTGTTATGAATAGAAAATTGCATACATACCTTTTTTTTGCAATCAGATAAAATGCGATGAAGAAAATCGTAAAAAGCTTTTGATAACGACCTGTCATTAACAAAACTCAATAGCAAAACAGTACCTGAATAGATCCAGAAAAGAGAAGGAGATAGCTGAACGCTTGGCGCGCTGCTGTCGTTATTATTGTTGTAGGACGTCAATCTGGCAACAGCTATAACAATGAAACCGACCCGGAGTGAACCAACGCCACCTAAAAAACAAAGCCTTCTCACTGCCTGTGGACTGCGTCATCAAACCAGGGCTGACAATCCAACTTTCATTGTCATCCCAGGTATGATGACGCAGTGACCAGGCTTTGTTTTTTAGGTGGCGTTGAGTGAACAGACTTCTCATTATTAGGCTATGATCCGTAAAGCTTAGTGTTAAGAGTTTTCATCGCATCAACAATATGCGCGGACCAACAATAAGCTTATATAGCTCATGTATTCTAGGGGGCTTTGCCATATCTCCTAAAAAGAAAGCCTGTGCACTGAAAATTCATACATTGTTACATCACCATAAAAGGCATTGTTAATCATATTTGAACCAATAATCAGCCCTAAATTATAACTTCTTATGATCATGTAACAATGTATGAATTTTCAGTGCATATGCTTTCTTTCTAGGAGGTGTTGGCTTTGCTCATATCCAGCAATGCATAGCAAAGTTTGTGCAACAATAGGCCAGTCGTGTTTGTTTCAAAAACTATACAATGGAAGGTACGATTTTTATTATAAAAGGTTTCTCGAAATGAACTGACATTTTGATTTTGCCGCTGTTTTTTTTTCATGGTACAATCAGAGTAGAGATTTTTATATGCTGTCATTATTAAACATTGAGGCCAAATTATGCAAAACTACACAATTGAACAACGCTTAGAAACTGTAAAAATTTACTTCAAAAATTTAAAGATCGTGTTATCTGGCAGCAAGGTGATGTGAACTGGCCGCCAAGATCATGTAACATGACATCGTTAGACTTCTTTTTTGGGGGTTATCTTAAGGATAAAGTGTACATCAATAAACCACAAACCATTGTGAACCTCAAAGATGAAATTCGACACAACATTGCTGAAATTTCCAGGCAATTATATCAATATGTTATTGAAAATTTCCTCAAAAGAGTGAATTTGTGGTACCAATGTCTTTTGTCAGATGGTCAGACGTTTTGTATCATTCATAATCTCCACGTTATTACTTTCGAATAAAGCAAAAATATTATAAATTTTCCAATGAAAAATGTGTTTTATTAAAAAATTAAAATGTCAGCTCATTTTGGGACACCCTTTATATCCCCATCTTTGCCCAGCTTAAACATGTGCGTGACGAATTTGTAGATGGTAAGCATAAAACAGGCATATCGAAACATGTTTGGTATGAGCATTGCTCTTCGACTGCACGGTAATATGCCACCCTTGCATTCCGTATGGAAACATAAGCACATACTGCAGAGGGTCATAAGATGGGTGATTTTCTAAAATCCGACGAATCCTACCATCTGTGCGCTAGCGCAAAATATCACGATGTGCACTGATTCCACTGCCAGGAAAAACCACAGCAACGTCCGAAGTTGTCGGTAAATTGTAGGGTCGACATCATTAGGTTGAAGGTTTAGGGTATTAAGCAATACAACAACCAATTCCGAATAATCATGTTCATTACAAGCTATAGAATAGTTAGCGGATATAACGCAGGACAATTCGTTTTAATATCAACAATACCGTTACAGGCGACTGAACATTTTGTGGAGTTCGAACGTCGACAATTTCCTGTTCACCCAGCTTATAATGACAATTAACAAGTCCTTAAAAAACATTGGTATATACTTAGAGTAGATAGATACTGATACCCCGCTTTCGTTTTGCTTTGAAAAGCTCGGCGAAGACGGGCATCTCAGCTAGTGTATTAATATAACCCATTTAACAACTTGTAAATTATTTTATTGCATTCATCAATTGCGCTTATTCTTCCTTTAAAAAAATAATAAAAATATATAATAAATTTTTAAAAAATAAAAATTATAATTATAAATTATTTTGTTGCATTCAACAATTGTTCATTTTCTTCCTTCAAAAATGTAATAAACAAAAATAAAATAAATATATATAATAAATTTAAAAAAAAACAATAAAGAGGCTCAGAATTTTTTTTTCACTTTATTAAAAAAATTGTAAATTATTTAGGTTGTTGGCAACAGGTTCATAGACACAACACTGATTATTATTAAAAATGCGATTTTGTTTTAAAAGAGAAAATGTCTGATCCGGTGTAAATTAAGTGAAAAATATTCTAAACCCCTTTATTTTAAAAAAAAATTTATTATATATTTTTTATTTTTATTTATTATTTTTTTGAAGGAAGGATAAGCACAATTGATGAATATAAAGTATAAAGAATTGGTGCAGTCCTCAATGGTTTATGTAACGATGACTATTTAATTTTTCAGTATTTGATTAGGTCATTCACAAATGACTTACTGGTTTATTTCATATTTAAATTAAATCAATAAATAGAAAATCGACAGATAAAATGCATTTAAAGAATAAAACTTTTTACAGGATTATTATATAAGTATTTAATTTTCCAATTCTCTCACTGACTTAACCTGTATAACTGACATTTTGTTGGTTTAGTCAACTTAACACTTTGGGAACCACTGGTTTAGTGTATCCTTTCAATGTTGCACATATACTTTGCCTTTGTGCCAGATTTCATCCGAACGCTTTCTAGATCGAGATCAGAATAAATTCAATTATTTTTCAATCATATTCTTGAAAAGGAAACTTTTAACGAAAATAACGTTAAAATGCAATACCTTTTGTTCGTTAAATACAGATGCGTATTGAAAAAGAAGAAAAGACTGAAAGTAATGAAACCCAATAAAAACGATGCACTCATTATACTATCTGTAATAGCAAGAGGAAAATTCGTAAATTATTAAATCTATTTGCTAACATAACATTAATATCTTCTAATAACTTAGTTATTATGTACCAGCAGGGTATCTGAATAAATATATCTTACACTGTAATTGGCGAATATCATTCGAATGCTCCTTTGAAATTCTATCGACGGTTTTCTTCAAAGGCCCAATTGTAACTGTGGAGGAAAATAGATACGAGTAGAATTTGAATATTGTTTCTTTGATAGAGGTTAAATCCACTTAGGCATTAATTAAAATAAACTTTAATTATTGATTGTTTGTTAGCCCATGTGATTTTCATCAGGTCAAAGAGAATCAGTTTAAAACAACTACACTCTTCAAACGAAATTAGGGATCATAATTTGGAGATGCGAAAATAGCACAGCAGAAATAGTTACCTGTAAGGAAATTGACAGAATGAAGAGAATGGAACTTTATTGACCATAAACAACGAAAAGTTGGTAGTCAGATAGACGTTGTTTATTAACAAATGAAATGTAGGTAGAGTCCAAAAATACAATGAAAATTGAAATGTACAAGAATACACTACTTGTAAATTATTGCCATTTCATTATTTTTACTACTGTTTTTTGCAGTTACAAGAGGTTGGGCCTCCGCGAGCCTTAATTACCATCATCATCATTCAGGCTTGCTCCAGATAAGTCTGCGGATGGATGTTTGCCCACTCTTCAAGCAGACTATTCTCTAATTGCACACTTCCAGTACCACACCCATGTTTTCTCTGGTTACAGAGTATAGACGAACTCTCTTATGCGTCTACCCGGCATGCCCAAACATGTTCAAAAGGAATGAACAAGGGGATTATAGCAAAAGGATTTCGTGGAATGAATGTCATTATAGGAATATTATTTCTAACTGCATGCTTAATACGATTATTAACATTACGTTTTTCACCTAAACATCATTTGAATTCGAAGCAGCAGCATGATATTGACTCTTCGTAGATGTAGTATGGTTATTCATATTTACTTCTACGTGAGGTCTGAGCTACGAGCTGACCACGGAAGAACGGAGGTGTCGTGCTCCCCAAGAAAGCTTGTTACGATTTTTGCGACATGTGGACCACATTATCCAAGCACGAGGAAGAAAATTTAGTATATGTGTATTTTAGTATACCAAGGCTCATACTAACTCAGGATTCCTTAATACTTACGGAAAATAAAGATGTTAACGAAATGTTAACGCACTAGCAGCATATACAGGATTGTTCAAAATGAAGGAGCAGATTTAAAATATTTATTTCTAATGAACGACAATAGATAGAGACACATACGATCAACCCTGGATTTATACATAAGCAGACTAAGCACGTGCTTAGGGCCCCGTTAGACTAAGCATGTGAATAAGGGCCTCCGAATCCTCAGAAAAACAGGATTTATACTGAGAAAGGTGTGTAGTGCTTAGGGCCCCTAAAGGTATTAGTCCGGCCCTGCATACGATACATCACTGGATAGAGAAAAGCTTAAAGTTTTAACCCCCCACCTATTAGTTCCATTCAATGCCTACAGCGGCGGTGTTGTTTGTTCACGAGAAATTTGAGCCACGTTGAGCACCTATCTCCGAAATTAATGGACGTACAGTTCATTCCAAAAGCGTTTTCACTTGCTTGGCAGGAATTGAGCTAAGCGAAGTTGATCGGTTATAAAGTCTAGTAGTTTGAACGAACATCGTAGAAGATTAAAATGGACTTAGCCGTCCAGAATGGAAATAGGGATGAGGTTTATGACTGGTGTGGGCAATTACAGCACTTTTACCTGAAAAGATTAATCGCTGCTTTTTATTTCAGTAAGATAAACTTTGCAGATGAAATATTTAACGCACTTAATAAAAACAAAGCAATAAATATTTAAGAATATCTCACGAATGTTCGATGAGGGTTTATCCTACGTAAAACATTAGATGTTTAAATTATTGATGAAAATAGGAACGTAAACTCCACAGGCTGAATTCGAACCGCGAACCTTCGAAGAGTTGAAGTTTCCCCAGTTCGAATCCAAGCTGTGGAATTTTCTTTCTTATTTTTCACCAATAAATATTTAGTTTATTTATTTATTTTTTCTGTATTTCGAACATTTATATTTTAACTTATTACTTTTTAAATTCTGTAAATTTTGATACCGAAATTGTTCATGGCGCCATATATTATGCTTATGTTTTATAAGAAAAAGAAAGCCATTAAGATATACCGTATAGTAAACAGCATATTGTATACTGCATAAATATATGCTTTCTTCATATAGGGAGAGTTTCTTAAAAGTGTCCCGGCGCGAAATACTGCACAGTAAGTTTTCAAAAGACTTGTCATTCATGTGATATTGCGCAGTTGAGAGAGTGACATTTGTGTGCATGGTAGTCGTTCGTGCGAAGTGGCGAAAATGGTGTTATCTCTGCAACAGCGCATTTTTGTGGTAGAGCACTATGCACGGCATGGGTTATGGAAACAGTGTGCAGAGGAGTTTAAAATTAAGTTTCAAGTTGGTGGTGTGCCTGCAAAACCTCCTGCTAAGAGTGCAATGCAAAACTTAATTGCGAAATGGCATGCAACGGGATCAGTACTGAATGCATAGAAAGTGCGCAAAAGGACGTTCCGTACGACAGCAACCACTGCTGCTGTAGAAGAGCACATGCTACGCAGTACCAAAACGCATGTGCTGTCTCACTAACTGGGTTTGTCTCAGTCAAGTGCAATGAAGATCATGAAACAGGATTTACACTTACACCCCTTCAAAATAACCACTGTGCATCAGTTGCATGATGTGGAAAGCCGGCCAGGGTTCAGTTTTGTGAATGGTTTCTGAGCACCATTGCTCCGGAGGTGCTGTAGGATGGTTATGTGTTCATATCAGATGAAGCGTGGTTCCATCTGTCCGGTTACGTCAACTCACAGAACATGCGCCGCTGGTCTTCCGTCCATCCGCATGTGTTCATGGAGTCTCCACTGCATCCACAAAAAATTGGAGTGTGGTGTGTTGTCTCCGCCTGCCGCATCATCCCTATGTTCTTCAATGAAACTGTGAATAGTGACCGTTATGTGCACAACATCTTTAACGTGCTTGCCGCACAACTTACTGATGACGAGCGTGCCGATGGTTACTTTCAGCAAGATGGTGCAATAGCCCATTCTGCACACGCAGCACTTGGCCGTATTCGGGAAGTGTTCCCACTCGAACGTGTGATCAGTCGAGGAACAGAATAGCCCTGACCATCACGGTCGCCAGACCTATCGATCTCTGATTTCTTCCTCTGGGGTGCACTGAAAGGTGTGGTCTACCAGAACAATCCGCGCACAGTCGCCGACCTTCAACAAAACGTCCACGCAGCCATTTAGGCCATTCCAGCGGAAACCCTTGCTCGTGCCTTTAGGAACATATGGACACGGCTTCACACGTGCCTCGAGGTCAATGGAGGACACTTCCAGCCCTACTCTAGAATATTTGCACGTTTGTTAAATGTGCAGAAAACTTAAAGTTAATTTTCTACTACTGAATATTTCATGAAAAACATCTAATGGTTTAATTCGTGTATTCGCCATTATACAGGGTGATTACAAAAGAACTTCACACTTTTAAAAATTTATTACATCAAAGCTATTCAGAATATAGACACACTACATACGGATTCTTAAAGAAAATCTCTTGAAGTTTATTGTGACACAGTTAAATATGCTCAATATGCCCCCCTGTAGTCGAATTCGTCCCAAACCCGCATTAACATGTCTCCATCAATCCCACGTATCGCTACCGTAATGCGTTCTTTCAGCTCGTCTAGGTCACGGGGAAGGGGTAGGGTGAAGACCTTGTCCTTTACACACCCCCATAAAAAGAAATCACAGCGGTGGATTGGTCGAGCAAACAATAACCTGGAATTTGCAAAGTGGCCACCGCGGAGCCCCGACCTCACACCTTGAATCATGAATTAGTATTAACGACCTCAGTACTTATTTTCCGTAAGTATTAACGAATCATGAATTAGTATGCGGCTTGGTATACATATATAACGAAATTTTTGCCCATAGCTAATGCTTCTGCAGCACTTCATTAATATACTGCCAAGTTGTCATTGGAACCATGTCTGATGATACGGTCCGTTCTACCATAGACTGAGACGACCTATAGAGTTGTTCTGGGAGATGGCCGTGTGGGAGAGATGCCCGTAATAGGTTGCTTTCAAAACTAATCACGATAGGGAAACGACGGGGAATGGTTCCACTGAACTGTTTATTATTTTCTTTTTGGTTTTGGTCTGCAAGATGAATATTGGAGTTCCTCGATGGGAAAACGTTCAACATCGTAAAAAAAAGTCAAGTGCCATTAATAATTAGATGGTTTTACCTCTGCTTTGGCTGCTATCCTCACAAAGAACTTCTAACATAACTTCGTCAAGGAAGGTTTTGCAGCAAGGCTTTTTTTTATTATTAGGACTGAATTTATCTCTCTCATCGACGGTAGCCATATCTTGTCGGCTGTTCTCTGTTTTTGTATGTTTCGAGGCCAAAAATACTTAGGTTTAGGTAAAAAATTGTTTTAATAAACGAGTTTTTTTATTTGACTTGTATTGAGATAATGGTTATGTTCTCTGATAAAAGGAATAAACCCTCACATGCCATTTTCGAATTATGTTTATTATTATACCACGATCTGCTTTGAGCCATCTTCAGCAGAGACTGCAGCTTGCCAGCCGAGCTCATCCACATTAGAACCGGAACAACGAAGTCCATCCAAACATTTGCATGATCTGAATCCTGTTCCCAAACTTAATGCACTGCGACATCATGCAAGGCGACAGCTGGCGACGAATGAAAATTTCATGCTCTTCCTTAAAATTTTATGTTTTAAAATATATGAATAGATTTGGCTCTTTTAATTATGTCTCAAAGTCAAATTATTATTTCAATTATTATGAATAGAAATCTCGGTGTGTCCAACTATTTTATTTGTTAAAGATTGTTTACATTTTTTATTGCAACAATGTCCAACAACTGAAATTGGAAATTTAATTAGACATGCCCATTTTTTTCGATGAACTGGCTATAACCGATATCATTTTATTAGCTATACACAATTCTTAATCAGTATTTGTGAACTGTTATTAACCTGTAAGAGAAATTGAGAAGCTTACTCATTTCAATGCACGAAGGGCGTGACGAAGCCCAATGTCCATTTTCACAGCGACGCTTAGAATCACCGATGAGCCGATAATTAGGCTTGGGAAAGTAGAAGAGATATTGATTTCCACTGACATCCGTCATTTGTCTTGTGATGCAATTAGGACTCTTCTCAATCCGTTTGCAATCTCGTTCTGGTTGAAAGATTAGAAAGGAAAGTTGTCATGGCCTTAAAGTAACACATACCATTCAAGCAACAATTAATACAATTCTTAAAGCTAGAAATATATATTTTTGCCAAAAATTATAAGCTTAATTAAATTGTAATAACCCAGTTATTCTTAAAATAAATAAATGCCTTCGATTCTTAATAATAAGATCATAAGTACTTCGGCGAAATTTTAATCGCAATACGTTTTTTTATTTTTATGTTAATGTTTCAGATTAAGAACAATCTCTAATGAATAAAATAGTCATTGATGTAATAAACTGAGTGGCCAAAAGTCATGGGAAGGCTGTGGGTGTGATGTTTAATAGCGAGTCGCTTCTCCGCGAGCCCTCAAAACTGTTATTGCAGGTGTGGACTCTACGAGGTGTTGGAATCGATCTGGAGAGATATTGCCCACACGTCTTGCACTGCTACTAACAATTGTTCTTATATAGTTGGTGCTGGGTTCGTCGAGCGTATACTGGTATTTACAGCATCCCATAAATGCTCGATTGGCTTAAGATCGGGTAATCTGGGGGACCAAAATATGGTCGTGAATTCACTGGAGTGTTCATCAAACCACCTGCGTGCAACCAAAGAGCGGTGACATGTCGCATTGTCCTGTTGAAACATGGCATCTCCAGAAGTGGATGCAGATGGTCTGAAAGAATGTTCACATAACATGCACCTGACACTGTTCCCTGCAGCCCGACCATGGGGCTTAATTGCGACCATGTGAACACAGCCCAGACCATAACCGAGCCACCTCTTGGGCATACGCCACACTCCCACGCGCCCATCAGATCGATACAACTAAAAACGGAATTCATTTGACTATGCTATACGCAGCAAAGGGACATGAGTCGGTCGTCGGCTGCTGATGCCTGTGCGGTGCATTTGTCTCTGATGCCTGGTAGAAACGGGTTCCGGATGCCCCACATTTAAATTGGCGTTGATCTGACTCACAGTAACCCGTCGATCGCCCCGTATGACTCTACTGAGGTGACGTGACGTCCGCTTGTCAAACACATGTGATTCTCCTGTGCGGCGGTTTACGCGTATGGAAACATTGTCTCTCCGATATGGAAGATCACCCCAGACACTGTTGACCTCGGAAACACGAATTCTTGTGTAATCTCCGATATGCTATGACCCATGCGTCTTGCACCGATTATCATCCCATGTTCAAAGTCGGTTAACTCGGGCGTGCTGACATGTTCAGATATCGTGTCTACACTAGCACCATACGCCGCATCTGGATGCAACATTCGGGAATCATACACGGCACATCTTCGAATAGGACAACCCTTTTGGCTACTCAGTGACTTTTGGCTACTCAGTGTATTTTAAATTGAAATCGAAATTACTCAAGATTCTAGGCCGTCGTTTAATCGTTAGGACTTGTAATTCACAAAGATAGATAATGAGTGGCAGTGCTGGCTCCATGTTGTTGAGATGAAAGGTGATGGTGTCACCAAAAAAAGTGTTCGTACCGTCGCATCGAATTTCAATGGGATTGCTGAATGTCTCTGCAATACAGGTATAATAGAAAACATACATTTCCTTATTTTATAAAAATATTTCAGTTTTATAATAAACCTTTTAATTAAAAATGTGAATCTGGATTTTCAATGCATTTTATATACGTACGTCGTTATATTCACTGAAAATAAGGAAACTTTTTTTTTTTTTTTTTTAATTCGATTCAATAAATGACGAATGGGTTTCCTTTACCAGAAAAGAAACACGTAAACACAGATTCAAAGTTAGCGGTAGATAATCAGAAAAGATAAATAGAAAATTTTAATTTCGATATTTTTAACATATAAATGACGAAAAAACTGTTGACTCTCGATTTTCTGGACCTCAGTTTCACTTACTTCAGATAATTAGACAAAATCTTGTAAATATTGGCTGTAAAAATTTAAAACCTATTTAACGCACCAATTTCACCCAGCGCGATGTTTTCAGTAGCAATCTTCTTGGCAGTGACGTACCAGTTGAATTATGCTGTTATATTTACGACGTTAAGAAACAAAACCGTGTCAGACTTACGAAAGCATAAAATTTTTGCATAATATTAGTTAATTATATAAAATATTATTGTTTAACTTGTGTATATACATTCTGTGGTAAAATGTTTATTTACTTTTGTGCTATTTTTAACATCCGTCAGATAATTCGGAGTTTGAATTTTTCGGGCAACCTCTTCCTTTAGTCCGGAAAATTGAAGGTTAATAGCAGCGAAAATGCAGCGCTTAAAAACAAGGCGCACCCAATGTAGGTGTTCTAACAAAAATTCCTCATTTTTTTAATGGAAAAACAATTACCATTTGGCAATATTCAACAGAATTGTCGCTACTGCGGCTGAGTTCACTAATTTAGCAAACGATTAGCGTTCTTCATTCATACAGAATGCGTGTCTGATATATTTAAATTAAATTTTGAGAAAGTTAAAATGACAAAGGCGACTATGAAGAATGGAAGAACAAGTTAAATCAATACTGGAATTTCTTGAAACTATTACAAAAAAACAACAACACAATAACCCTTATATCATTAACAATATAAGGACACATTCTATGCGACCCTAGGTCCTCAGGCGCTTCGAGATTCTTAAATATTGAAAACAACAGCTATTATGTTATCAGTGATATGTGAAGTGACACTTGAGAACCGAGAGTGTTCCTTGTTTAATATTCTAGAGTTTTTTTTGCTGTTTAACTCGGAACCAGTAGGTTATTGAATAAGATTTCAGTATTATTCACTGCCTCTTGTCAGCCAGCAATCTCACCAAAAAAAAAAGCCTTCAAAAATATAATTCATTTTTCAAATCCACGTTCAAAGTCTTCAGATAGGTGTGTTCAAGGGCGTTGAGGAAGAGGAAAAAGGGTACTAACCTCGCTCCTCTTATTAAGCAATAACATGTTCCTATCATCAGGATTTGTAAGATTTAGTAATATTAGTAAGATATTTTAGTAATTTCAAGTAGATGAACAAAAAGATTTTATTAATGAAAATAGGAAAGAAAATTCCCCAGCCTGGATTCGAACCAGGAACTTTCAGCTGAAGGTTCCTGGTTCGAATCGAGGCTGTGGAATTTCCTTCCTATTTTCATTAATAACAATAATCGATACACTTTTTGCATCCAAGACTCCAGACTTTTTGCTCTTAGGAGTAATTGGTATGTAGAATTCGATTTTAGATTTTTAGCTTTTTTATCACGTCACGTTTCCAGGTTATGCACATAGAGGCTGCATTGTTAAAGTATCCATATTTTGGGGCCGCAAGGATATTTATCAGGCCCCAAACATTGAATAATTTAAAATGTTTCACTGAAAAGCAAGAAATCTGTACGTGCTAAAAAATATTTATAACATAAGTGAAAATAACTTATTATAATTCTATAAATAAATGTATTTTTAAAAGATACAAAAAAAAAGTTGTAAAATGTTGACTAGTGTAATTTAAAAACTGAGGTGTGGCGTAGGATAAAACTCTCATCGATCATTCTTAACCTTCCTGTTCTGTTCGTTTTAACCTTACATGTATGGTGTTCGGGTCATAAATGACCCATAATTACTTTTTTGCAAGATTTTTCGCATATTATCTTATTTATTATTAAAACAACTACAATATATCATAAATCATTTAAATTTACATTTTGTAGATCATACAAAACAATTTTAATAATATATAAATAAATTATACAAATAGACAAAGTTTATAGGCAGTTGAAAAACGATGTGGGTCAAAAAAGACCCAAACAGCACAGGAAGATTAAATTATTTTTTAAAACTAGCAATTTCTAGCTTCTACCAATTTAAATTTAACCTTTAAAAACTGGTTTTCATATAAAAATAAAAATACAATAAAAATATAAAGAATTAAATATTTTTCTTAACCTTCTGTGACAATTAAAGTGTGGCAGTGGATAAATTTGTTCCAATAAGTTGTTTGATTTCTTACATCTATAGATATCTTTAAGTCTGGATTTCTATTTCCTAAAAGTTGAAAGAAAATATAGGTAGCATTTTTTTTTTTTTAGAAAACATCTTCTAGGGTTTGTGTGAACATGAAATATGCAATCTGAATGTCTTTGCAAAACCTGAATGCTTCTACAATGTATTAAGTATTTATATAAATTCTATTTTACTTACGTACTTTTTTGCACCCAATCTATTAAGAATCTCACAGTGTTGACGGTTTGGACTTCAAGAAAATAAACATTAAAGGTCGTTGTTCCGTTTACTAAGTGATAAATGCCGCACGAGGAAGGTTTACCATCTGTTAACTCCTCAAAACAGGGATAAAATTCCTTGCCTGAATCCCGCTTCCAAAGATGTCGCTTATACATCAGATTTTTATCTAAAACAATAAAGAAAATAAATTTCATTTCAATAAGCCGAATGTACTCTTTAGGCATTTCCCCTCTTTAATATCGACTAATCATTCCAATAAACAGACTGCAGCATTTGATCGGTGATACTATATCTTTACTATTAGTATAATAATAAATTTGTAAAGTCGCCATGTACATATGTTAGCTCTAAACTCGAGAACCACTAGGCCGATTTTGAAGGGACATTGACTAGAATATAGGCAGGAATATTGACTATAGTATTTTGAATTTTTTGTTTTTTCCGATGGATGGAGCTGTAATTTTTTATATCACGTTTTTTAAAAAATTAATTAGTAATATTTTTAGGATTTAGCAGTAGATAGCGATGTCATTTTCAAAATGTGAATGGTTTGCTTAATTTACATTCCATTTAGGAGTGGTGTGGGTTTGTTTTCATTAAAGAAAAAAGTTGCGCAAAATAGTCTTATTACAGTATATTCCCATTAAAATGGCCAGAAACCAGCAGAATGTGCTTCCCTAGAGCTGATAATGGTTTTTGTTTTATGAACAGGTGTGATATCATGCTGATAATGAAAATGACCATGTTACCACAGCGTGCGTAGCATGGAGTCGTGCGATATTGTTTTTAGAGTCTGCAGTTTTCAAGGTTCCATGCAAAAAATCCATGAATCAAACCAATTAAGACACATACACAAGAGAATAGATCTTCCATCGAATTTCACAGTGGAGATATTGCACTCTAATAAGTAATGCTCGCCTGGCATTCTCCACTACAAAAATGGCTATCGAATAGTCACAACATGAAGTGATTTGTAACGATTTGTAACTCGAAAAATGCGCCTCCATTATTTCATTGTCCACTGGCAATATGTTTTGCAATTTTGTAATAGGCGGGTAGCGTTTTATAAAGTAACGTTTATTGAAGATAGCGGGTAAAAGCGAGTAACTGTTGTAACGGGTAAAAGTCGTAACTGTTTCTTGAGAATAAAGTAAAATGCCACATTAATCTGTAAAATAATGTTCTGTAAAATGTTCCAAGTTACCTTCAGCGGTGAAACTGACATTCCAATTTAACAACTTTGGACATCAGCTAGAAAATCTGCAAAGAAGTCAACGGCCTGCTTCATAACCTTTGTCTTTGACTACTTCCTCCATTGTTTATTTCTTTCTACATCTAAGTGTCCCTGCTCGGTAGTCGAGATGACCATTCCTTTTACTTCACATTCCCGATAGTTCTCTAATGTTAGTCCATCACGAACGAGCATCGTTCTCGAGGCGTTTAAATAATAGGATAGGTTGCATTTTATAATAGTAAAAAACCTCTTAATTGCAAGTTTGTACATCTACATTATACAGAGTAAAAGGAAAGACATCCGAGAGAAATTGCTACATTGTTTCTAATTTAAGACATAAATTATTAACCTTACTTCTTAATCAAGCTTCGTATACAGGGTGCGTTCACAAAGTTTCAAGACTGATTTTTTCCTGAGTAGGGGAGGGTGCCACCGACGGGGTTGAAGTAGTGGAGGGTGTCAGCTAGAGTCCCTGTAAGTAAAACGAGTAAGGACACTCCATTCTTTTCTATGGAAGGCGAATTCAGCCAATTAGAGCCTTTTATCAAATCACGTGACAACCCACAAAATGGATGCTCTCAATATTTGCAGGTATTCACGAACGTCGTAAAGAATGAATTTTTAAGATGTTAAAACGGTAAAAACGGTGATATTAAGAACATTAGATTTCTCACTTCCTTTATTGATATATACCACTTTACAAGTTCTTATTTTTAGTGGAATTGAATTTTTAAAATAAGTTTCTACAAGCCGGCTAGGTAGCCGAGAGCCTTAAGGCGCAGGTCAAAACCAGCGAGTCGCGGGTTCGAATCCAGCCGAGGGCATGGATGTTTGTGTTTATCATCCTTTCATTATCATCCTTTCATCATTTTCATCCATACTCTGGAACTAACAATTCCAGTTTTAAATTTGAATTAGGTATAGCCAATTTCAATTAACACAGTGTTAATTCACGTGGTCTCTGCATAGCCAAAATCGAATAAGAAGAAAATATTTAACAGAAGCGCAAATTTAACATTTTATAATAGCTATTGCTTTCAAAAATTAAAAAAATACAGCCTAAGCATTCGTATGGAATTATTGATTAAGAGTAACTGAGCAAAGTGATGTTCAAAAAAGCAGTTTTTCTCATGGAATTTTTCGAAGAAAATCCATCTCACACCTAAATAAATTATTTTTAACAATTTTCATTTGGTAATGAATTTCCGTAAATCTTCAGAAACCGAATTATTTTTCCTCGTAATTACAAAAATTTAATCAAATTTGCCTTTTTTCCCATAGGTTAAAATTATACATGGCTGCCATATACCCCCAAAATGGCGGCGTGTCAATACTCGTTTTACTAACAGGGACTCTAGTGTCAGCTAACCGACAGCACCAGCGGCAGTCACTTCCGAGACGCTGGAGTGAGCAGATCGCTAGTGGCGTGAGTGCGTGTCAGTGACCCCTATCGAAAACTCGGAGAGTACGTCAAAAATTTAGAGTTGAAAATGCTCCGGCGTTTGAAGGATCGAGTCCGCCGCGTCCGCCACGAGATCAAAGACAATAGACAAGTTTCAGCGATTAGCATTGCCATCTGATGAGAAAAAAAACAAACGTCTGAAGGAGATCTCCAGTCACCAGCTCCTTTTTCGTTGTTCATTGTTGCGGTTGCCATGCATCGTAACATGTCTTGTAGTGTTCCAGGATGCCTTAATTATGGAAAAAAAACACTCCTAGAATCACTTGGCACCTTTTCCCAAGTCAGACAAACTTAGAAAACAGTGGATAGCTAAAATTAAGAAAGATGATGAGCCAAAGTTTAAAGTGACAGAGGCGAGCGTTGTTTACTCTCCTCATTTTAAAGTCCCTGATTTTCGCCAGC
>JAHWFO010001000.1:0-10818 GCA_023313115.1 Rhysida immarginata
TTTCAAAATTAAGATAATAATCATTACCTGTTCGTAATTAATAAGAACGGAATCATTATTGTAGAAGGGTGTATAGTTCCTTAACTCACCTGGCTGTTAACAAACGTTACACTACCAATTTCTGAATTAGTGTCTATTGTGCATGATTCTTCATCATGCTAAGGTGGTATTTCGTGTTTTTACCAGAGGTAAAAGCAGTGGTACTCGCTGTCTTTAATTAAAGTGCATAATGCAAGTGATTATTTAATTATAGCCCTCAGATTCGACGGTCAACCTTGATTCATCAGTGAGTGCTTCAAGTGCGCTTGTTATTCAAAAAAAAAAAGGAAAAGGAGATGAAGGAGCCTTCCTGATTCTTGTGTGTCCTGCAATTTACCGCCAAGTTGTTTTGTCATTTTGGTGCTATTTATGATTTAGAGTACGAATTATTTACTGTTATTGGTTTAGTAAACGAATTGCTTTAGAAGATTACGCTTTACTCATACTTAGTCTATAAGTGAATAGATTAAAGTTTCTGCTCCATTTTCATTTTATTTAATCCTACATTTATTCAATAAATATTCTCAATATTAAATTCGCCTTATGTCTACATGTTTTATTTTCCACTATGGCACCATTTTAATTCTGCTACTTTCCTACACATGACACTTAGCATTTGCTCAAAACAGCCTTGAGTATTAGGAGTGCTTACTCTGTCGTCTCTCCACTCTTTCTCAATAGTCTGCTAACTCTCCATTAACTCCAGTTACTTATTATTTTTAAAGATTTTCAAGAAATTGTTCAGTACTAAGAACTCTCTTTTCTAAGAAAATACTGAATAACAGGAATTCTATGTATTGTTACAAATTGAAACTTATCTATATTGCGCAAACTTTGCCTTGCATTGTTGGTCATGTAATGTATATATTGTTGATCCTTGCATAGCGTTGGTGAATTGCGTGTTGACACCATTGTTGATACCTATTGTTGCACAAACTTTTTCTTGCATTGTTGGTTATGAGATATACAGGGTGATTATAATGAAAGTTACGATTTCAAAAATCGATAATTTGAAAACTACTCGTCAGAATGAGGAATTTTAGCAAAACAATTGTGAGGCAATGGAATTTTGTTTGGCAAAGGAAAAAAATAGTTCCAAAATATGCCAATAGATGGCACAAGCAGGGTAATTTCAGGGGGAAAACCAAAAATGGAATCGTAAAACACAGGAATGTTGTTAGCCAAAAGGAAACAATAGAGTTCAGGGGTTTACGAAAAAGTTATTAGCGAAAAGACCAGAATACGTGTTTACAGCGACAACAGTGATAATGCCAAAAACACAGACCTTCATGGAACAAATATCTTACTGATGATTAAGGCAGTTGTTGTTCGATATGCCCTCTGCCTTGTTCCGCTACTAATTGGCATGCTCCACAATAGATCGGAGGGTATCTGTACTAATTTGCATATCTCCAGACAATGTGAACCCTACCAGGGCCATCTATAGGCAGATTTTGGAACTATTTTTTTCCCTCCCCAAACAAAATTCCATTGCCTCGCGAGTTTTGAAAATTACCGATTTTTGAAATCGTAACTTTAATTATAATCACCCTGGTCGTGTATATTATCGGTCCGTGCAGAGTGTTTGCGAATTGCGTGTTAATACCGCTATTAATAGGTATTGGTGCACAAACTTGGCCTTGCATTATTGGTCATGAGATATTTCTCATTAATATGCCTTGCCATAACAATGAGTATCAATTTTTTATAAATAATTATTATTTTTTCGAAATCCGAGGTAGATAGTGACCTTTCTCATGCTTTGAAGGTCAGGTATGCAAAATTTCATCAAGATCGGAATAAACCTGTAGATTTGTATAAGAAACAAACCCACAAACTCACCCACAAATATCCTTCTTTATATATATAGAAATATACAGGGTGGTCCATCAGTCTGTCCCCCCCTTTTCTTTTTTGAACCGAAGCAGATATGTCAATTTTGATGAATCCAATCAATAGGAAGTTGTGGGTGGCCTATCCCATGGTGCACTTTTCATCATCCCAAATATGCAAATTAGGACACATTCAAAATTTATCTCAAAAACCATAAGGGATAGAGAAAAAAACCCAATTGCAAACTTGTTCAGCATAAAAAAACAAACAAAACAAAAAAACATCATCCAAATCGTACTAATGGTTCAAAAAAAAAGTTAAAAACAGTAAATAACCATCTCAAACTAAAAAAAGCCAACTGGGCCAAACCAAGCGAATCATGTTGGTAACACTCTAAAGGGTATGTTCCACATGATGCCCTTCAGCACCAATGCACAACTGAGCACGTAGTTTCAAAGATGCCATCACTCTTGTTACCATATCAGATGTAATGAATTGGCAGGCAGTCTGAATTCTCTGTTGCAAATCCAGCATAAAAGTTGGCTGAGTGGCATAAACATTGTCATTAAGGTAACCCCACAAAAAGAAGTCATTAGGGGAAAGATCTGGTGAGCATGCAGGCCAATGAATTGCACCACCCCGGCTGATCCACTGACCTGGAAACATTGCATCGAGATGATCACAAGTAGCAGCCGCTGAATGGGCTGGAGCCCCATCAGATTGATACCATACCCTTCGAAGTGATGCTAAAGGAAGCTCATCTGCAAATTCTGCCACTACAACATTTATTATCATGTCTCTGTATCGTGCAGCTGTCAACGTCCCTTCGTAGAACAATGGACCAACCAATCCACAATTGATGATTCCACACCAGACATTCACTCTCCAATTCACCTGGTGCACAGCTTCTCGTAACCATCTAGGGTTTTCTGTTGCCCAATAATGGAGATTGTGTTTATTAACCAGACCATCTCGAGAGAAGCTGGCTTCGTCTGACAACAAGACCCAATTGAGAAAGCCTGGGTCATCGTCAATGCGATTTAGCAGCCACTTGCAGAACTCAAGACGAAAATCGTAGTCTGTTGACTTCAATCCTTGGTGGCAGTGGACATGATAAGGGTGGAATCCATGCATATGAAGTAATCTTAATACTGATTGAAGAGTGCAGCCAGCTTCTTCAGCAACTGATCGAGTACTACAATGAGGATTAGCATAAACAGCAGCTAAAATGGCTGTGCTGGAGTCCTCTGATGTGACAGTTGTTGGTCTACCTTACCGGGTCTGATGACTGACACTTCCTGTTTGCTGTAATCGTTGAACAACCTGGCGAATTGTCTTAGAAGTGGGAACTCTAGCATTGGGATATCTAACTTGGTATTTCCTGGCTGCACCTTTGTAATTATGTGCAAATCCAAAACATAAAACCATACCAACCATTTCTTCTCTACTGTATTCTGCCATTTTTCGGACCTGATTGGCAGTTTCTTCCCCATTCATCAAAAAGCTTCAGCATTTAAATGGCTAGTGGATAAAACCCAACAGGGGGGGACAGGAAGATGCAAAAGCAATGTGAGTGCCAATTAGCATTTGCAATTAACTTTTTTTGGGAACCGTTGGTCCGATTTGGATAATTTTTTTTGTTTTGGTTGTTTTTTTATGCTGAACAAGTTTGCAATTGGGTTTTTTTCTCAATCCCTTACAGTTTTTGAGATAAATTTTGAATGTGTCCTAATTTGCATATTTGGGATGATGAAAAGTGCGCCATGGGATAGGCCACCCACAACTTCCTATTCATTGGATTCATCAAAATTGGCATATCTGCTTTGGTTCAAAAAATAAAAGGGGGGGACAGACTTATGTATACAAGACTGTCAGAGAACCCGGCGTTGCCTGGGATAATTACACTTGTAGGTAAGCAGAACAATCTCAAAAGGTTAAACTAAAACTCCAAATTGTTTAAGTTATATCTCAGTCAATAAAAGAGGGTGTACGGTCAATGCATTCTTAGAAAAATCCGAAAAACAGGAATTTAAACTCTTCTTGACCTGCCTCAGATTAAACTGATATCCATTGCCAAGTTATAAACACGCAATTCACAAACACACTGCACGTACCAACGATATATATCTCATGATCAACAATGCAAATAAAAGTTCATGCAACAAAAGGAATCAACAATAGTATCAACAAGCAATGCACCAACACTATGCAGGGTTCAACAATATATATCTAATGACAAACAATGCAAGGAAAATTTTATGCAATATACATAAGTTTCAATTTGTAACAATGCATAGAATTACTATTATTCAGGCTTTTCTTAGAGCTGAGAGTTCTTAGTACCTAACAATTTCTTGAAAATCTTTAAAAATGATCATGAACTGGAAATAATGGAGAGTTAGCATACTTTTGAGAAAGAGTGGAAAGACGACAGAGGAAGCGCTCCTTTAGCTCCGTGCTATTTTGAGCAAATGGTAAGCAGGTAAGCAGAAGAATCGGCGACTGCTAGACTACACAAAGTGATGAATGGCCAAGTTTTATTTCAAGACATCGAGAGAAGAGTGGGAATTGCAGCAAAATCAAGTGTACATCTAAAGTAAGATTACGTGACTAAGAAATTACTTAGACTAGCAATGGCATACTTGGAGAGGTCCATCCATTGTGAGCCTTAAAAAATTTTTTTTTGAATTTTCATTAAGAATTTTTACTGTATTCATTCTAAGCGTTTTCATGTTTTTATTTTTAAGATATTTCAAAATTAGATCTGAAAAACAAACAGCGATGCCGGGTTTTTTCACCAAGCTTATTTGGTAGCACAGCAGATCCAAACATTTCATAAAAATACATTTTCATTATATTCTGCATGAATGTGAATATTTTTGAAACCGAGATGATGATAATGCGATCATTGAACGTTCGTATTCAAGAATTATAATTAATGAGCACAAAATGACAATGCTGTGCAGGACATAAATAAGGCAGCGTCTACTGAGGAGGAAAAGGAGTCGCACGTGTCTCCATTGAGCTGCCTATCAAACATTTATACGACTGGCAAAAATTTATGTTCCTGGAAAGGAAAAAGAACGAACGAGTATTGATCAGAGAAACTCTGCAGCTAAAACAAAAAAAACTATACGGGCATTTGAAACATCTGAACAACGGGAGTTTCGAATAGAGCAAGAGGGTATAAGATATTCTACTTTAAGGGCCATAAAAACTGGGGTCTAAAGAATCCAGTGATGTTCCCCGGTGATGAAGATGGATATCATTTTAATGTGAGGCAGAACAAGAAGAGTTTAAATAAAGTCCAGGTAGCTACCTAGAATTCCTGTTTATCGGGTATTTCAAAGAATGGATAGACATTTCACTCTTTGATTGAGTTATTATTTAACCAATTTGGAGTTTTAACTTAACTTCTTGAGGTTGTATTTCTTACCTACAAGTGTAATTATCCCAGGCAATGCCGGGTCCTCTGCTACTTATATATATAAAAAGTAGAAGGATGTTTGTTTGTTGGTGGGTTTGTTTGTTTTTATCTACAAATCTATAGTTTTATTCCGATCTTGATGAAATTTGGCATACTTGACCTTCAGAGTTTGAGGAAGGTCACTGTCTACCTCAGATTTCAAGAAATAACAATTATCGATAATAAATCGATATTCATTATGAGGGCAAGGCATGTAAATAAGAAATATCTCATGAACAAGAATGCAAGCCAAAGTTTGTGCAAAAGTAGTTATCAACAATGGTATCAACACGCAAATCACAAACAATCTGCACGGGCCAATATTATATTGCTCATGACCAACAATGCAAGGAAATGTTTGTGCAAAGTTTTAATTTGTAACAGAGCATAGAATTTCTGTTATTCAAGCTTTTCTTGGAAATGAGAATTCTTTCGACATAACAATTTCTTGAAAATCTTTAAAAACGATCAGTAACTGGAGATAATGGCGAATTAGCAGACTATTAAGAAAGAGTGGAAAAACGACAGAGGAAGCACTCCTTTAGCTCTGTGCAGTATTAAGCATATTGTAAGCATGTAAACAGAAGAATTGGCGACCGCTAGACTACAAAAAGTGCTGAACGGCCAAGTTTTGCTTCAAGACATGGAGAGTAGCGCGGGAATTGCAACAACATCAAGTGTACATCTAAAGTAAGATTACGTGGGTAAGATATTCTTTAGACTAGCAATGGTATACTTAGAGAGGTCTATCTATTGTGAGCCTTTAAAAAATTTTTTCCCGAATTTTCATTAAGAACTTTTACTGTAATAATTCTAAGCGTTTTCATGTTTATTATTTTTAAGATATTGTTAAATTTAATCCAAAAAGAGCCGGAGCCACTCTAGGGTTATCACCCAGCTTCTTTTGTAGCATAGCAGATCCAATCATCTCATAAAAATACATTTTTACTATATACTGTGTGAATGTGAATCTTTTGGAAACTGAGATGCTGATAATGCGATGATTGAACGTTTGTTTCCAATAATTATTAATAATGAGCATTAAATGACAATGCAGTGACAGGACATAAATAAGCTAGCGTAAATTGAGGAGGAAAAGGAGTCACAGGTCTCGCTGATGCTCCCTATCAAACAATCAGACTGGCAAAAACTTATGTGCCTGGAAAGGATAGCGCTTGCAGGAAGCGTCATAAGCGAAAGAAAGGCGCTCCTGATGCTAAATTGGTGGCGGGAAATTTAGGAAATGAGCAGAGCGAGCTTGGTGATCACGAGGAAAAGACGTGTCTCAGAACTGTCTGCAATTCCGAATGTCTTAACTCCAACACAGGGAGAAAAGACCAAGTGCTAAGACCAACTTTGTCTGCACGAAGTCTGAACTTTATAACATTGCTTGTAATGATGATTGCAATTTTTCTACCCTAGTATCAATAGGCTGTGTGGTAAACGTTTCCCCCGAAATGAACTACGAAACAGCGGTCGTGGACAGTGATAAGAGCGGAATCCGGCCTGGGTTGAGAGCTCCGACAGAGTGCGGCATAGTTCGTAGCAACTCCGAGGGAACGAATGCTTCGCTTCTCAACGAGGATGGTTGGTGTCCCGAGAGAAGACATATTGCTTGTGTCGACGGGAATATTGGGCATCCTTGGAATAAAAGGAATTCTATGCATTGTTACAGATTGAAACTTATTAGGACCGATAGGTACTTATATTTTCACAATGTGCGTCCGTCCGTCTGTCCGTCTGTCCGTCTGTCTGTCTGTCTGTCTATCTGTTGGTGCTCTACCTTTCGAATGCTTCTGAATTTTCGACGTCTGTTTTCGCCATTCGACAACTTAGAGAAATCGGAAGACTGAGTTCGTTGGTGGAAAAAATCGGTGAACTACTTCCGGTTCAAAAGGTAAAAAATAATATAGGGGACCACGTTTTTCACTATACAATTCCATGAATAAATGGCCTGTGCTTCTCCAAATGCTGTTCTCCGTTTGGCATTCCATAGTTAAAAGAGAAATGGTTTGTGAATTGAGTGAAGACACTTGATCGTCTTCCTTGATGGTCAATATCAGTCAGAAATGGTTCAAGGGTATGTGGTTTAGTGGTACCATTATGGTCCACTGGAAACTTTCAATGCTAACATATGGCATGTATTATATCAAACTGCTTGGAATAACATGTCATGATTGAATATTAACGTAAAATTAATGATAGTCGACATATGTTCAATAGCATGTGGTTTCATAGAACCAGTTTGGTTCAGGGGAAACTTTCAAAGCTCAGATTTGGCATGTAATATATCAAACAAGTTGGAATGATGTATAGTGAATGAATATATACTAAAATTAATGATAGTCGAAATTGGTTCCAAGGTAGCTGGTTTAGAGGACCCATTAGGTTTCATTGGAACTTTCAATGCTAAATTATGGCATGTAATATATCAAACAACTTGGAATGATGGTCATGCATGAATATAATGTAAAATTAATGATAGTCGAAATTGGTTCAAAGGAACCTGGATTTAGGGGAACCATTATGGTTCATTGAACTTTCAATGCTAAGATATATCATGTAATATATCAAACAAGTTGAAATGATGTGTAATGACTGAATATATCCTAAAATTAATGATAGTCGAAATTGGTTCAATGGTATGTGGTTTAATGGAACCATTATGGTCCATTCGATACTTTCAATGCTAAAATATGTCATGCAATATATCAAACAACTTGGAATGATGTGTCATGCATGAATATAATGTAAAATTAATGATAGTCGAAATTGGTTCCTGGTTTACAGGACCCATCAGGGTTCATTGGAACTTTCAATGCTAAGATATGGCATGTAATATATCAAACAACTTGAAATGATGTGCCAGCAATGAATGTAACGTAAGATTAATCTGAGTCGAAATTGGTTCCTTGATGCGTTTTTTAAAGATACCATTATTGAACCATTGGAAACTTTCAATGCTAAGATATGGCATGTTATTACTTACGCCTTTTATTATGAAGAGTTACTTTGTGTTCTGCAAATTTTAACAATAGCTAGTAGATAATCGTTCCCTTCAATAATACATGGTTACGTAGAAAGAATTCCCTGTTTCACAGAACGCTTCAACAATATAACTCTGATTTCATTAAACTGGAATGCTTGCAAGTTAAAGGATTCCTATATGTTTTGATCTATAGAGAATTGCTACTTTCTGCATTAAACTTTTCAGATAGTTTTAATCACTTTGAACTATGCATTTCCTTAAGAAGTAGGCTATGCTTAGCAACCAGAGGCTTCCTTAGCAACCAAAGAATCCTCTAGAAATCAAATACTTTTCTTTTTATTCTCGAATGCTTTAAAATCCTATCGGTTCTGGGCATTTCGGTTGCCTAATTTGTCTTTATTGCACAAACTTTGCCTTGCATTGTTGGTCATGAGATACATATCTTTGGTCCTTGCAGAGTGTTTGTGAATTGCGTGTATATACCATTGTAGATAACAATTGTTGCACAAACTTTGCCTTGCATTGTTGGTCATGAGATATTTCTCTTTAATATGCCCTGGCATCATTATTAATATCCATTTATTATCGATAATTATTATTTTTTCGTAATCTGACGTAGATAGTAACATTCCTCCTGCTTTGAAGGTCAAGTATGCAAAATTTCATCAAGATCGGAATAAAATTGTAGATTTGTGTAAGAAACAAACAAACCCACAAACCCACAAACATTCTTCTTTATATATAGGGAAAGATATAGAAGAATTTAATAGGGTATCATGAAAATATAAACCGTAAAAGAGTCTATAGATCTATTGCTAGAGGAGCAGAAAACTATTGATATATCATCAATACTCATTAACCATGGATGCTCTAGCAGTATTTTATCAGTGTGGTAACAAAGGAGTATTGTTCTGACAATATTTACTGTATGAGATTAAAAAAGAGAACTGATCTGATCAAAACACTATCAAATAAGTTTTGTCCACACAACAATAAATATTGATGGGACAGGAGTAACTATAAAATATTGTTATAGTGACCATAGACAAGGTTGTCACAACTATTCATTTCTCTCCGTGCACTAAATCTAATTGAAAATTAGCCTATAATTAATTTCTCCACGGTTAGCGTAGCAGGGATTAGCCTACTGATGCCATCAGTGGCATAGCGATAGGGGGACGGGGAAGATACCTTTTAACGGGCGGCATTTTTGATCTATTACACTGTAAATAATTTTCTTTCTTCAGAACAGTAGAGAGGTTGAAAAAGCCAAGAAACTGTGGACACAACTATCAACAAGAAAAAGCAATGTTAAACTAAGGCATTAAACATTATGTAATGTGGATTTGTGGTTTCGTTGGTTAATGACTTTACAGTGTAGAATTGTCCATTTTAAAATTTTGCTTTAGTAATCTTCATTTTTATTATTTTGTTGCTCGAGGGGATGGAGAACGGGATTCGAACCCGCGATTTGCTAGTTTAGAGAACGATAAAACTTGCGCAAAGCCAACACCCTCTTAACTGCTCAAACGGAGAGGCTACGACGTTGGCATAATGGATTGGGGTGACACTTGGCGGATAACGTACTATTCAGCCATTCGCGAGATAACTGACCTGAAAGTTGGGCGCCCGAAGCGGCGACTGGCATCTAAATACAGGAATGGTTCTGAATGGAACATGGCTGTCCACATTCGCTTCCCTTGGGTGCTACTGTGAAGTTTTACTTAAACGTTACTTTTTATTTTTCTTAATCACTGTACCAAATGTGACAGTGTACTTGACCGTTTTTAGTTTAATTTACAATAATCAATTATTACTATAGAAGTTTAAAGTTAAAGTTTAAATAAAATCCAAAAGTAAGGATTAACTCCAAATTACTAAATTATCAAAACAAAACTTTCACAACATTTTTGAGTTAAATTAAAATTAAGAAAAAAAAAATTGGCATTAAATTCAGTATAGTGGATTTTAGATTTTAAACATCATTTAAAACTTACATTGCGTTGTGTATATTTTTTTTAGAGAAAGATAAATAAAATTTAAAGAATTACTTCTTAAACAATACTATGCATAAAACGTTGTTTGCAGATAAGAAAATAAGACAACTAAGATATTCAAAATTCTAATTTCTTTATTTAATTTTCATCATAAATAGGCAGAAGGATTTAATATTAAATGTTCAGTTCTCAAAAGAAAAATAAACAATCCCAGAATACAAGTAAAAGAGTCAGAATTACAATTCTGAACAGATATATTAAGTTTCTAAGAACAATCAAATGTGAATGATCTAAAGTGGATAAGTTCATTATCAGAAAGATAATGTATACAAAAAAAATAATGCACTGTTAAAGTTTCCAGTAATGATTCTGTGCAAGGCTCAGATTATTATCTTCTTTCTAGCAATGCAGGTAAAAAAAACTCAGTGAAGTATATGTGTGGCCAACACAATTAAGAAAAAGATCATAGGAAAAAACATGTACAGGACATGAAA
>JAHWFO010001007.1:0-37258 GCA_023313115.1 Rhysida immarginata
TTCCCTCTTAATGTTTAAAGTAATAAAGAGGGTTCCTGGCACATTTCACTTCGTCCCCGATTTGTTTCATCACTCAGTCAACAAGACACATTCAGCTCGTCACATTTATTTTGATACAATGCAACATGTCATGGGTACACTTAAAATAACTTGGGGTTACTTGGACCCTGGGGGGTTACTTGATCCCAAGTCAAAGCAGTCTTTTAGGACTTCTAAAGGTTAGTTGAAAAGATATAAAAAGGTATAAAATATTTGATCCTTGACAAAGCCGGGAATAAATGGCGAAACTAGTTGGAACTCCTGATGTCCCTCTGTTATACTGTAAGGCCACCACCTGTTTAGTTATAAAATATTTCATTCAAGTTCAGGGAATTTTAAATATAATGACCAAATACAAAAACAATCTTATAACTGAAATGTGCATATCTTATAAGTGTATTATTTATAGATCCTAGGACTTATTTGAGCTCATTACCAATTATAATTGCTTATTTCCTTGAAAAATATAGCATGGATCCAAATAACCCCACTCGGGGGTTACTTGAACCCAAATTTCATAATTTATTATACATATACAAAATTAAAATTTCGGTTCAAAAAAAATTAAAAGTCCAAAAAAATGTCACAAAAGTAGCATAAATTAGGTTAACAGCACAATTATTATTATCAAGTATATCATTAAGAAATATCTAAAAAAGCTTGCTTTTTGGGGTGCAAGTAATCCCAAGTTATGGTACGGCAAAATGCTGTCTATGCTGAAGGTATTGGTCAATTCTTTCCCACAAGATCAATCGTATGACAGTGCGGGCCCTTAGTTTTCAAAAATTTGACAAAACAAAATTGGAGTAAGAGTATAAGAGAAAGTAATTTTCGCCATTTCTCATAATGGTAAGAGTGGCGCAGTGGTAAACGCTGTGCATTTTAGGCAAAGAGATGCAGGTTCAAAAGCCATAACTTTTTCTCTTCACCTTTTGTGGAGTAAAATTGCGTAAAAAAAGTTTTTGCACGAAGATTAACAGTCCAAAAAAAAAATAAAGCATTTTTCCCAATTTTTTCAGGGGAAAATAGAATCTAATTGGAATCTAAAATCTCCTATTAATGTCGGCCTCGTCCACGTATTCTCCCGCGACTAGACGTGACTTTTCTACCGGGGTGCAGTGATATTATTATTTTTACTCGATTGACAAATGACCCCACTTGGTGCCAGAAAAATGATTTGCTTTCAGCATTTTTATCATGAATTCGCTAGAGATGGATGAAGAAGTATCATGCAGTGGCATTTGATGAAAGCAAGCTGTTACAAGTGGAGACGTATCCTACAAAACTTGCTTCTGAAGATATTTCCACTAGCTGAGGAAATATCAGGTTGTTGCAATTGTTTTCCGGATTTTTATTCCAACACAGAAACGATTGAACTTGAATGACAGATTCAGCTCATGCAGATGCCGGGCAATGGTTGAAAAGTCAACCTTGAACTGTTCTGGGAGTTCCCTCGTTGTTACATTGTGATCTTCATCAATTGCTTGGCGTAGATCACCATCTAAAATCATGATTGGCCGACCAGAGAGGTGCATCTTGAAGAGTGCTATCTCCGCGTCTGAACCGGCGATACCGTTCTTCTAAACTAACAGTGCCATCACCTAAACGTTGGCAAATGTTTCGGTGACATTGCGCAGCACTGATCTTTCCAGAATACTCATAGAAGAATATTGCTCGAATATGCTCCATTCAGATCCATTTCAGACCGTTGATGGCACTCACAGATGTATAGTCAGAATGTTGATTCTTGAATGTAATATAGCAAAGATATTCAGAAATCGAATGCAATAATTTGTTTGAAAAAATATGAACACCCCCTTCGGAAAATGAGCCCTTCTTGGGCACGGGTTGTAGAACCGGAAGAAACTTTTGCAACAACTTGATAATTCTCCATCAGAAGATACAGAAAATTCGGCCAGTGTAAGCAAGAGATCAAGGAGACATGGTCGAAAATAACAGATTTTATATTCTATTTGACCTGAGTAATTCAGAATAGATTACGTTAACATATTTTTTGACTTTACTATACACTATCTACCCAAAAGTATCACTGTCACGGAATTTTAATGATTCCGATGGCATGGTCGATCGTTTTCGCTCTAGAATATTTTATAATTCGGAGCGAAAGCGAAATCGACGTCGACGGCGTCATCGTCAGCATCAGGTCGCAGCAACCAATGAGGGAGGAGCGAGGTTGTCGACGGGGGTCTCGAGGCGAGAGCAGGGACGGAGGAGGACAAGGAGTTTTGCAGCTACCGACGAACGACGGAGCGAGGAGAAGCTACTGGCCACGAGCGACGGAGGACATCGTGGCTGCCTGATGTTCATTTCGCCGGAGGAGAGGGCTCGTCCTCAAGTCACCGCAACGGAGACAGCTACGGAGGCGGCGAGTGCCTTATTGCGTAATACCCTGCCGTGCGGGGAAGCTCCGTTGGCGGAGAATGCTTGCGTGGCAAAACGGGAGACTCCGCGGCAAGAAAAGTGCCTTACGACGCCGTTCGACGTCCTGCCCCGTGTGCCGAGTGTTACGGTCGCCGACCAGTGTTTCAGCTTGGTGAGTGTTACATTCTCTGTAGGCTGTGCGGCCGCATTGGTCAGAAAATCCTTCCCAGAATTAAGGCGCCGTGATATGCATTTTCACACTCAGGTGTGTGGTCTTTGGCTCGGAGGCATGAGAGCCTACTTTTCGAGCCATTTCGGCTTTGCCGTCATAAAATTCTGAGTGAAGTGCGTTCTACCATTTGTGAATTATCATATTGTGTCAGGCCACGTTCTTTAGCCTAAATTTCTTGTCTGGTGGTTTAATGTCAGCGTTTCAACGTAAATTTCATTTAACCAGTTTTTATGTCTACTACTTTCCACAGGTTTCTCTTGTGGCCTGAAATCGTCGATGTGTAAAGATTCTCACATAGTGTATAAATTCCTGTAATCTTTTCTAGTTGTAAAACTTTATTCTTATTGGACTTCCCCGGACTTGGAACTTTACCGATATAGACTTTTTGAGAAAATTTATTTATCTAATTTATGTTCTCGCTAATTGGAACGTTTTAATTCGCGAGTGCGCCGTCCAGTGTTTTCGTAGACTATTGTTTTCGCTACGAAGTTTGTGTGAGCTGTTACTATAAATTTGTGTTATTGCTTATTCGAATTCCGATACACATGTTTATGTTTAATCCTTTGTATGCCTTAATGTTTGTTAAATGTTCTATTCGTTAGCTGAGAGGTTGGTCCTCATGTATTCGTTTTAAAAGCCGACCCAGTTAACTTGCTGTTTTTCTATTTGGCTTATATCGGGTGTCTAGTATTAAGCAATTTAACTTTTGGCTATTAGGCTATTGTTCTTTGATTTAACAGCTCAGCTGCTTAATTTTTCTATATAGCAGTATTCCTTTTGAAGTCATTTATACTTGTAGCTTTGTGTGCTTTTGTTTAGCTCTTAAGCTTTGTTTTAGGTTAACTGTCTGAATTATAATTGTAAAGGCTTGCGTTAGAGCCTTTGATGTAATTTACTTTTAGGTGAATTAGGTAATTACAGTTTTTGCTCGTTTAGTCATTAATTGTCGTATTCATTTGTTTAGCTTGTAAGCTTTAGTTAGGTTACTAGCTGAGTTATAATGTAAGGGCTTACGTTTAGGCCTATGATGTAACTTACCGATAGGACAAGCGTGCCTTGAAGATTTAGCTTGTTTGTAAGTTTTAATCTTTAGATATAGGTTTGTCTTGCACTGAGGTGCAGGTAAAGTTAACCTGTTTGTATTTAAGTTAAACCATTTTATTTAACTGCATTTTTGTGATTGCTGTTTATAATATTATTTTTGCAAGGAGGTGCCCTTTTGGCTCCTCATTACATTTTGCAGCTTTACGTTATTTATAATAAACTTTATTCTTTTATTTACTCTATTTTTGTGTGCTGTTACATAATATTATATTTCCACTGCGCTACTCCTAATTTAGCCATTAATACATGTGACAATCACTTTCAATTTTAGACGTTTTGTCAAATATCTAGAAAAATACTTCACGAATTATCCTGAAGCTTCAGGAGTATGAAGAGAATATTGAGAATATTACATCTCATATATTTCAGTGAAGGTTTTATCCCGAAGGTAAATACGGGACCAGCAATAAAGTGAACCAAAAAATAATGTTTGGGATCACCATGTAAAAAAATAATGCTTGAAATGCGATGTAGCTATAGCATATGGCTTCTGTTACTTATCTGTGTTCATTTGTATGAGGATAGCACGTACATTCATGGAGATATTAAGGTTTTCATAAAAAAATGAAAATCCAAATGTTTTCGTTAGTTTTTTGTTTATAATATACATGGTTTTCAACCCAATGCAATGAAATTTTCAGGAAGCTTGACAAACTACAGTAGAGCAACACCCTGCAATCAGAATATAAAATATTAAATATTTGATGAAATATGAGCATTTTTATTAAATAATGTTTAACTCGCATGCTCAAGCGTTAGCAAAATGCCTTTTGCATAATTTATTACCAAATGTATAGAGCTACTCTTATAAAAAGTCCAAGCAAATATCTTGAAAATTCAGAGAGATATCGTCGATAGAATGAGTTGAATTTCAGTTGCTCTTAAAAATAAACAAAATGATAATGGGTTTTCTCCAAATTTTTAATTTTGGATCGGACACCAGTATCATTTTCTCCTTACGCTGACATTGACATCATATCAGCGTAAGGAGAACAAGTTGATACAGGTATTTGTTCCAATAAAATTAGAGCAGAGATAAAGTAATAAATTAGAACTGTAATGCTCCAAGAATCAGATAAACATATTACATGAAAAAACGGAAGGAAAAATTCCGCGATCTGGATTAGAAACATGGACAAGTACCTAGCTCGCCTCCTTTACCAACTGGGAGTAGAGGTCTAGATGGTAGAGGTGACGACCTAGATACAGGCCATTCTCGGCTGTCACACCTGACAAGATGCAGCGTGCCGGTGAGCTCATTCGTCAGGACCGACGCAGAACGACTCGGCAGTTGGCGCTGGAGCTGTCAATCAGCAAAGGAAATGTGGAAGACATTTTGAGGACGACGAAGACGTAATTCGCACAGTGAAGTCGTGGCTGCCTGAACAGAACAAGGTCTGGTACCGACAGGGCATACACGCCCCTGGGTCCCGCTGGAGGAAGGCCACAGAACAGGACGGAGATTATGTAAAAAAATAGGGAGTGTAGAAGAAACATCTTTCTTTCGTGTGTATAACTTTCATTGTGTTCAATACATAAATGCTGAAGAAAAAAATTGTGGTGCACTACTTTCTGGGCTACTATCACGGTCCGTTCGGAGACAACATAAGACAAGATATTTCTACGCTTCTCGAACGGCTGTGACGTCAGATTGGAATGCTCATCGAGATCGGAGATGAGCGGAGAGCGATGCGGGGAAATTATTAAACTCACCGAGAGAGAACGTGAGGTCCCACCTCGGAGATAGAAATGTGATGAGCCGAGAATGGAAGTTAGTGGGAAAAAAGAGGAAGACAAGACAGATGGATTATGGTACGAAAGAAGTAAAGACGAAAATCTAAAGAGAAATCTGGATTTTTTTGCAAAAGCGAGATAGGTGAATTAGGAAATGGAATTGAAAGGAAAGAAGAAAGGACTGCGCTGTTAATGTCAAATATCACTTTACCAGCCGTCTTCCAGAGATTTTTCCTTTCGCTACCTAGTGCATTTTAGAATCCATGACCAAACTACGGACGGACGTTCGACTATCGTAGAAACATCAGAGATATTGGAGTTATCATGTGGATATGCCAAATTTCCATGCGAAGAGCTGGCTTCTTGGTAAACGAGTTGGGAATCGTAAGCGGTGTGGATTTCAACGGAACCCTTAGCAGGGACATGAACTAAGCAGCGAGCTATTGTAAGCGTATCATTTTCTCTAAACGGAAAATTTCCTGTGCTGCGTTTATGGGTCAACATTAACTCGTAGCTGTATAAAGGGTTTGTGCAACGAACACCTTTAAACGTTTACCGTTCAAATTTTTATTTGTAGCCTAGTTACAATGTTAAATAATGCCTGTCGCTTACGAGCCATCTTTATTCAAGATTCGTCTTTCTTCTTTAAATTATGGTGAAGAGTGAAATGTGTGTGCTGTTGTCTATTATATAATGTTATGGCATCTCTAAGTTTGTTATGAATTATCTGCAGTTATTTCGCTTCAGCGAGTGGTATAATTTAAGTGATAACGGAAGTGTATGTTTGGCAAATAGTATTGTTTACAAATAACTTCCTTGCCGTTTCGGTGATTTATTCAGTGTCATGGTGAAGTGTTTATCTGGTGCAGAATTAACGAGTGTTAACGAGTGACGCATTAAATTAATTTGGTCAATCTTCTAATTTATAATATTCTACAAGTTGTAGATATTAAAGTATTTATTAAATAAATTTAATTTCCATACAAATTCCCGTAACCCTTTATTTTTGTATAATCGTTACAAATCGTTTCCACTGCACAGGTGACAGCTACCCACGTATATTAACAATTCTACTAATCACTTATCGACATAAACAGCCTTAAAACAAATGGTCCATAAAGCAAGAGCAATCCAGTGACGTCAAATGCGAAGTGTCGCCTCTGCGTAAACAAGTAAATGACGTCAATTGTGGAGAATCACAACGCCGAAGGCGAGAATGGAGCCCCTATTGCGAGATGGCCTCGAGCCAAGTAAGAAAAAAATATCGCCGTCCTCATCAGTGCGTCCCCATCAAAAATAATGGAACGGGCGTCAGAGTGAAGAGCGAAGATCGCAGGCGATTCGAGGAGCGAAGGAACATGCAAATTAAGGGAATAAAAAAAGGAAGTAAAAAAACAGAAGTGAAGAGGATTAACAGATGGTTATGATGGAAACAAAGTTCACGCCCGACCACGCAGAGTCACCGCCTGGGAACAAGCAGCTTGGACAGCTCCAGTGAGAAGGACTTAGATAATATTTGTAATAATGGCAATATTATTTATTCTGAAGATTACCAGCATCCAATGGAGGAAAGCGGCTTCAGATCATATCAAACAGAGTTAAACTCCATAGTTCAACATCAGGCAAATCGTACGAGGTGTTTTTACGGAAGCGACGGTAATAGACGGCAACGTGGAAAATTCCCGAAGCGTTGTCCCTTCATTCGGCTACACGGACTGACCTGGTCGCCCAGCGAAATTTGAAGCAGACTTCGAAAATATTTGAATGCATTATTAAGGCCAGTAACTTTGCCAATTATTTATCGCACCCATGAAGTGAGACTGTTAATCAGAACCTTTATGCTCATGAAACTTCTACACTTTAGAGAATTTTTACACGCTGAACTCTAATCTTAGTGCTTTGAATCTAGCAGATCCTCGAGTACGTCAGGTCTAGCAGCGGAAGTTAGATCTCCATACATTGAACCTCATCCCATCTCGTCGGTATCCAGTGATATCAACGAATTGCCAGAAACTCAACTTTACCCTACATTCCCGGAGGGTTCCAGTGGTCACCATTCTCAGCGCCAGCCTAAAGCGTTAGCCGGTAACGTCGACAGGGCCCTGCTCGGCTTGCCGCGCTATGGCAAGCAGCGTAACGGCGTGTGGTATTGATGCTCTCTTATAAGTTATCCTATATTAAGTTATCTAGCTAAGTGAGCTTGTTTGATGCTTTGATTCGTTGTGCTCATACATGACTTTTTATTTACAATTTCTTAGAACCATCCCTTCGGTAGATAAACCTCAATAGGTCGCCGTGTTCAGTTCGTACGGTACTCTTCTCATTCTTCACCCCGATCCACAGTGGACGAAAATGACAATCTAGCCGGAAAAAAATCATTTTGCATACTTGTAATTTTAGACTGTTTTTCCGTGGAAATGTCTCTATTAGTAGCTGATGTTGCTTTATCTTACAAACAAAATGCCATTCCAACTCATTAGCGTTTTAGAATACCGAATTATACATATTTGCACATGACTATACTTAATTATATCGCCACAAAATAATCGAAAACATTGTACAACACAATGTCCTCATCATTTTGAGCTGATAAGCGATAGTTGTAGGCCTTTCAGTTGTTTACATACGCATGTAATACATCCGTGTGAGAGCTGGCAGTTTACACAGAATTTTAAAACCCGTGTCAAGGGGTGTCACAATAACATCAACTGCTCTGAGTAGAGTGTGTTGTACACATCAGACGGTGTTAAAACCATAGTGCGGTAAAGTGCGGAAAAAACCTTATTACATTTTTTGTACAATGATGTAGGCCACCGAAATTACTCATGGGGAACTCTGTGACGTGCTCATGGATAAAACAGAGACAAAACTCTCGCTACCATCGTTTGTTATCAGGAAATAAGTTTGGAGAATTGTTCTGAAAACATTCTTGTCAGTGTGAGTAAAATAGTTCAAACTTTGCATGTAATTTCTATTTATTACTATATCTAGTATCGTTTGAATTATTGATCATTGATCATATCAATTATTGAATTAAGAATCATTTTTAAATTATCAGTTTATACGTATTTCAGGTGACATGTTTCGGGGAAAGTTTTGATATTAGAAAGGAAATGCGGTATTGGTATGTGACTAATATTTCCATCACCCTGAACGTACGCATAATACTTTATAGTGTTACTTACAGAGTATGTATATGTAGGGTATATGTACCAGTAGTTGACAGTGTACCAGTAATTGACAATCCACGATTTAAAGGCTTTTAATAAAGTAACAAAGCAAGAAAAGGGACTGGGGTTGCCACCTGTTATTAAACAAAGTATTAGGCTTCCCAGAAAAACAAAACAAGGAACTTTGGTCCCTATTATGGCCGCAAACACGTGTCGATTGTTCAATGCCTTATCGAGTCGAAAAAACCTTGTAATGAACAACTACGCGAGGGTTTGAGTACTTTAATTTATTTCATGAATGTTATGCAATGTTTGTTATTAATTTTACGTGAACCTTTTTGTGTGATCAGTTGACAATACTTCTAGTAGTAACAGAATTTCTGATGACTAATTTTTTAACTGTTTTAATCCACCGTCAATTACTAGAACCCAGATATGTAGTGTCACTAGTAATTGACATAACCTGTCAGTTATTGATAATTTCTGTGTTTAAAAAAAACGACCACAAAATATACTAATGTGGTTTAGAATGTAGGGTAATAATAAGGAAACATGATGGTTTTTAAGTGTAACTTCTGAATTTCCAGTATTTAACCTAACTGTGTCAATTATAGGAACTTGACTGTCAATTTCTAGATCACCCACTTTGACATAAATCTTCTACGCCCTATTCGCCGATTCTTTTTGTTGGTCCTGAATCTTGTCACAGAGACGATCAACAGATAGCCAAGGACAAGTTATCTTCCAAGAAAAAAACTACTATTCTGTTTACTATGATAAGACGTAGCATAGGATGAATTGGATGTGATTTTGCAAAGCTGGAAAACAGTTGTCAAAAATCAAGTTTTTCTATGAACAAATTGTTGGCCAAGATCTGTTGCTACTGCACTACTGGAAAACACCTTCATTTTTTATGGTCTTTGCACTCTACAATGGGAATAGATTGATTTTATTTATTATTTCAAAGGGAAAAAAGATATATGATCAATATGAACAAATTAAATTTTAAAAAGCACAATTTTAGTTATGTTAAATACTTTACACATTCTTAAAAATGCTTGATTTCTTCAGCTACTTTTGAATATTATCAATTTTTTTTGTATAAATATATAATAAAAATGTGTGATTAAAGTATTGTCAATTACTGGTGAAACTGCCTGTCAACTTCTGGTGCATTAACTGTCAACTACTGGCGATTCATGCATTAGTTAGGAAAAAATTTAATAACTTAATAGCTTTTAAAGATATAATAATTGTATAGAGATTGGCGCATTCTGCATTCTATTTACAATTTAATGGTATAATTAGAAAAGTTTCAAAATACAATTTGTATTAGATACACAATTTTGTTTCACAGTAATGTCTTAAACTGTCAATTACTGGTACATCTACCCTATATATGCATAATAAAAATACATCCTGTGCTATATTACACGAAAAATATTTTTTTCCGGCTAGATTGTCATTTTCGCCCACTGTGCGATCGTGTGCCCAAGAATTCACGCCAGCGGCAGACAGCATTTAGTAAGAAGCCCGCCGTGGTCGGCATATGAAATGTATTTCAAATTTTATTTGTAAAAAAAAAAGAAGGAATTACTTAAATTGTAATTAAAATTCAATCTTTAATACAGCAAATGTTATTAAAGAGTTTATGCAGTTAAATAATTTGTCTCGCGTCTCTCTCTCTCTCTATCTCTCTCTCTCTGTTGATGGTTAAAGCGCTCTGCTATAGATGAACGTGACACTCTGTGAAGCAAATGCTAATGTTCCCATAAAAAACAGAAGCAATACATTATTCTACTTTACAATAGACCCTTGTGTGGCAGTCTAGATACAATTGCTAAAAAATGTTATGATTTATTAATGCTAAGACGTGTATTTTATTAATGAGCTTATATACAAAAAAAGAGAGGGATAGCCAATGAAAAAAACATTATTATTATTACAGGTGCATCATTTGAAAAATTGAATAAAACTAAACAATCAGAGTTCACTGGTTAGTGGCGTATCATCTCAAATGATTCAAAAAAGTAACAATTTTATATTTGTTAACACGATGTATCATTTTGTAAGTATCTGAAGAATGCGCCCAGTTTCGAGAAAAGGCTTATCCTAAGTATTCTTTACACACTGGACTGTTCCATGATTCGTGTAGAAGCTCCTGTGTCGTGGTCGACCTAAATACCTGCGCGAGCACGAGCTATATCATATATACTGAAATTGGCTTCCATAATGATTTTATTTTTACAAGATCCAAATAATTTTCTTATCTATGAACACGCTTGTATTGTCTTGCTGAAAGACAACCGCAGAGCAGTTGAAATACGCATATACAAGCATATTAAAAAAAAAACTTTGTGGAAAGATGCCTTTATCCAAGTATTCATTTATATTATTTATTAGTCAATATACACTGTGTGGCCCGTTTATTAGGAACACCCCCTAATACTGTATTGTGCCACTCCTAAAAGCTATAACAGCACGAATTCACATGGATTCAATTAGCCGCTAGAAGCGTTGTTCCGTGATGTTTGTCCATGCGGATGCAAACATCTGCTCCCAGTGGATGCTTATTGGATGGTGGTGGATCCATGCCTTGAATAACCCGTTCCATTGGGTTCAAATCCGGGGACTGTGGTGTCCAGAGGAGTAAGTTGAATTCATGCTCCTGGAACCATTCCATGACGATATGAGCCTTATGACTCGGAGCGTTATCCTGCTGGAAGTTTCCTTCCGATGGGGGAAATACAGTAGCCATGAATGGATGAACGTGGTCGACGGAACGTAGCTCTGACCATTAAGGCGTTGTTCTACAGGTATCAGCGGACCAAGAGTATGCCAAGAAAACATTCCCCAGACAATTACAGAGCCTCCTCTAGCTTGAACAGTGGAAACCAGAGCGAAGGGGTCCATCGCTTCGCGAGGTCTCCAAATTCTGCGTCGGCCATCTGCATGGTGCGATAGGAAACGGGATTCATCTGGCCAGAAGACCTTCTTCCAGTCGTCGACGGTCCAGTGCTGGTTATCACGGGCAAATTGGAGACGTTTTTTGCGATTTTGGGTTAAAAACAAAGGTACCCGGACTGGCCGTCGGCTGTTGCAGCCCATCCTTACCAATATACGGCGTATAATGCGTTCAGAGATGTTATTCTGCGGTCTAGTGTTGTACTTTACGGTTAGTTGACGAATCGTGACGTTTCTATTCGTACGAACAAGCATTCCCATCCTACACTCACCCCTTGGATTAACGAGTCGTTTGTATCTTGTTGGTTATTTTATGGTTGTTTAACCAGTCCTGGTAAATCACTGAAATGGTTGTTCGGGAAAAGTCTAGAAGACGTGAGGTTTCGAAAATACTCAGTTCACCTCGCCGGGCATCAACTATCATCTCGTGCTCGAAGTCGCTCAGATCCTTTGTTTTCCCCATGGTGACGGTCAAACCACTTGCAGTTGACAGGCGTGTTCTCGCTTTATATTGGCACCGACTGTCACGTGACCAACTGATACGTAGTAATTGCTATGCCAACGGATTTGCATAGCCATGGGTGTTCCTAATTAGCTGGCCACTCAGTGTATATTTGCATATTTAATGGACGATTGTTGTCAACTGGCTGATTTAAAATGATTCACCAACCAGAAAGGAATTTTTACTGCGTTGTTGATTTTATAACCAAGTTATGAGAACATATAAAATTTCTTTTGGGCCAGAGAAACACGGTGTTTTGAACGTCACGGTCAATCCAGTTATTATTGTACTGTAATGGGCGCATGTTTAACCATTATTCAAAATATTTAGTGCTCTCAAGAAAGCAATCAAAGTTAATACTAGAAAGGCTGCCTTCAAGGCGCATTTAAAATTTTCTCTTGGATGGTGTAGATATTAAACTTGATCATTTTCCGAAATTAAAACTTTACAAGGGGAATTGGAGAAGAGCCGATTTCCAGCTGAGTGGCTTTTCGATTCTCGACTCTGTCGGGCGGCGGGTTCGAATCCCGCTGTGAACATGAATGTTTGTGTTTGTCCCAGAAATGCGTAAAGATAATAACCAGGTGTAATAGTTTCAGGATTGTGCTATTAGCCATGTGGAATATTACAAAACGGTCTAGATATTGACGTACCCAAATATTTAACGAACCAACCAACCAACAGAAGCTCATAGCTCATTTAATCATCACTTATTCTTTCCAGTTTGTATGTAACTGCCAACAGACAATTACAAAAATCAAAAAAATACAAAAACAAAAAATTTAATGTTGCAATTTAGGATTTGCTCATGCTTATTTTTGTTTTCGTCAAACAAGTTCCACTGTGCACACGAAACCAATTTTTCATTTTTACGAGACGAAAAGTTTGCAGCACTCGGCCCTGTTCAAAATGGATTCTTCCAGTCGATTCGAAAGTTAATTACCAACATTTAGAGAATAGACATTTTAATACATTTTGCGTAAGCTACTGCAGTAAGTACTGATTCAAGTTTATTTAATAGGATTATTTTGCTGCCGGAATACATTGTATGTCCAAGCTGTTCTTCGAGGAGCTAGAGTTCAGAATCCATTATGAATCGGCCCAAAACACGAAATGAGCTGATGGCAGATGAATGCATACTCGTTTCGTCATAGGAAAATTGCCTACGAAATTCTCTACGGAAATACTGGAAAATTCTGTTACGAAGATAAAAGAAAACTTTTTTTTTTCTCTTTATGTATGAAAAGAAACTTTCATTTCCAAACACACTATATACTCACGGAAATGACGGAATTTAGACCCGCTGTAACTTACACCGTCCGGCCACTTTAATAGGTACACGCGTCTGATACGCGTTTTGACTTTTTTCGCCTTCAAAACAGCCCGAATTCATCGAGGCATGGATTCAATAAGGTGCTAAAAGCGTTCCCGAGATATTGGCACCTTGCAGACATGAGTGCGTCACGTAGTTCTCGAACATTTGACCGTGGTGCAGGCGTGAAGCGATTATTTCTTTCCAGTTCATCCCTTAAATAATCAATCAAACTGAGAACCAGCAACTGGGCGGGCAGCAAAGAAAAGTCATCATCATGTTCCTGGATAATGTTTATCTATTTCATAGTAATGCGGGCTTTACTTTGTGCACCGACTCATCATCTTGTTGCAAATATTCATCTGGTTGCGGATAAACTGTCAACATGAATGGAAGCACTTAGTCGGCAACAGTGCCTGCGTACGCTTTAACATCCATTTGGAACCTAGGGGTATCAGTGGATCCAACGTGTGCCAGCCATTGCCTTCCCCGCATTGCTAGGTTGTTGACAAACATAAAGGGTCCATGGATTCATGTTGTTTGCGCCAAATTCTGTTTCTGCCATCAACATAATGCACCAGGACCTTCGACTCATCAGACCTAAACCATTTTTCAGTCGTCGATAGTCCAATGGTGATAATCTTTTGGCAACAGAAGGCATGCTTCCCTGTTCGTCTCCGATGGAACCGGTACTCGATGTGGCCGTCGGCTACTGTCTGCTACACCATGCGTCTATTACAAGTACGTTGGGAGATGATAAAAGTATAAACTCCTGGGGAAACCAGAAATAAATATACAAATGGGAAGAAAATGTGGATATGATAAATAAAGACAAAGTAAATAACAACTCTTTAACCACAACAAAAATTAAGTAAAAAGAAAAATACAACCTAATCCTAGAACCGCTTTTGAGGGCGAAGCTCTCATCATTCAGCAGGTGGAAAAGAAGGGAGTAACACACCAGATGATACTGAGTGTGAAAAAGAACAAGACCGATATTTATCGAAGACCGATAAATTTATCAAAGACAACACGACTTTAAAGAGAATCAAAGGGAAGTACACCACGATATCAATACCCTTTAATAATCAATTAGTTAAGGGCTTTAGCTCCATTTTTAGTAATCACGACCTAGCTTTATCTTTCAGCAACCCAAACCAAGCAAAACTATTACTGGGTAACCCAAAGGATAAGGTCCCCCCACTCCTGCAGACTGGAATCTACAAGGTTAAGTGTCCTCAGTGCCCCAAGGTTTATTTTGGACAGACGGCCCGCAATCCTACCATTCGATTTAAGGAACATTTGGCCCACTTGAAGTATGGAAGAAGAAACCTGTCCGCTGTGGCAAAACACTCGTTGGATACGAGACATAGAATATCATTCAACGATCTTGTACTTGTTAAAACAATAAAAAATAATCGCCTTCTGGATGCCTTTGAAAGTTTAGAAATCTCATCAGCCAACAGCAAAAATTTACTAAACTCCGACAAGGGACCCATTGGAGATTCTCAACTGATTAACTATTGGTCCAAACGGACCAATCACTGATCTAGTCCCCTTAGTGGGGTTTATCACTCTTTCTGTCATTGGTGCTGTCAGACTATAAATATCGGTCTTGTTCTTTTTCACACTCAGATGCCCGAGTACGCGGGTTCGACCCAGGCCGAGGACGACGAGGATTTTTCAGGGGGATGTCCTGAGATCACGCACTTCCTTCGGAAGTATCGTAAACCGAGGCACGTTCTTGACATCAATTTTGAAGATATTAGCAACGTCTCTTTCCCAGACTACTGGAAGATGTGATAATCTTCTTTCTCCTTGTGTTTTTTTTTTTTTAAATTTCGTTTGTATTTTGTTTCTGACAATCGTCAATCTTATTTTCTTTTTTGTATAATATGGAAGACCGCTTGGTAGGCTTCTTGACTACCTCAGTGTATTTCATTTGGAGTTTATTCTGGTTAGATGAGCTTTGTGAAAGCGCTGCTTTCGTCCCATCCTAACGAATGTACACTTCACTGTTCGATTGTCGATTTTCACACTCAGTATCATCTGGTGTGTTACTCCCTTCTTTTCCACCTGCTGAATGATGAGAGCTTCGCCCTCGAAAAGCGCTTCTAGGATTAGGTTGTATTTTTCTTTTTACTTAATTTTTGTTGTGGTTAAAGAGTTGTTATTTACTTTGTCTTTTAAGAGCAGCAAGGTTAAATTCGAACATCAATTGGGCAACATTAGGCGATCTGTTGGCTTGCAGAAGTTTAGCCAGCCTCCGCTGACCTCTCTCATCAACTTCTTAATTTCTTCCACTGGAATACCGCTAACTGGACGTTTTCTGTTTGGTGAACCATTCTCGATACACTTTTGAGACTGTTCTACGAGAAAAGTTCAGGAGAACTGTCGTCTTGGAGATATTTCGTCCAATATGTCGTGAAGCTACGATCATGCCATGTTCAAAATCGGTTCAGAACTGGAATGATATGGTAGTCTTAAATGCTGACGGGAAGTTTGGTTAGTTGTATTTGTATCCAAAACAGATCATGTGACGTGCAGTGGAATGGACCGTTTTTGCGCACGAGAAGGATGTGCCTAATAAAATGGTCGGACAGTGTTTAAACCAATTTTAACCTAATTATACAAATGTAAACATGACTGTTTTTTTACCTGTATTCTGAAGGGCTATGAGGATCTTTTAGAAGATGAAATAGGATGGTAGCGGCGTTTTCTATAGGACACCATAACTAGAAGTTAAATGAATTAATTTAAATTATAATTTACTTACAAAATTTCCCTTCAAATTAATAATTATTTTCAGTAGTTCGATTTAATATTTATAATCTTGTATATCGTGTATCAAGTATAATCGTGTATACAGGTGTATCAAAAATAAGTTTTTAAACTTTGAGGGCGGGGGGGGGGGGTGTCACATCAAAACAAGAAACATAGTCCATATAAACATATGCCCGAAAATACTTAGATTTTGCGGTATTGAAAGTTTACGTTCAACGCGATTTGAGGTATATTCCACCAACCAGACGTCACTGTTTTGCCATGTGCCAAATCCCCGAAGGAAGAAAACTATTAAAAAGAATTTTTCAGAGGAGTTGACAAGAGAAAAAGAAAAGCGTAGGAGAAAGAACATCCCCGACCGCAATCGACTTGGCTCATCAAGAGCGATGAAACCGGAGCCTCGGGATTGGAGGATGAAGTGCGCAAACTCGGCACAGAATCCTCCAAGACCGAATAAAAGGCGACGACGAAGGCCAGAAGAGCAGACAGTGAGTGGTCATCGACCTGATCGGAATTTCTCCAGCCAGACTCGTTCTAGAGAGTAGTGCGTTTGTCCCCCCACCCCCTGGTGGTTCCTGGGGGAGGTATTTTTCTCCCTTTTCATAAACATTGACTTTCTGCCATCATCACCATGGAACGCATGATGATGATGATAGCTGGCGGTCCGTTTACTGCCGGCGCATTTATGAAGGGGTTGTATGCCCGCACTAGCATACCCCCTGTGCTCCCGTCGGGTTTTCCCGCTGCTTCAGTCCTGCAAAAGCTTTGCAGGAACCGAAATGTTGCTGAGCGGATAGTAGAATCTGACCACGTCAAAGTTGGTCAGACTACTATCCACTTGTTTCATGCAGATCACGGACATCTCACCGTCCATATCCGGTGTGCCTCGCCGCTGATGGCGGAATCATATTTGAAGGACTACATGTTCGACTACGGCGAGGTGCTACGAGTGTTCTACCCAGAGCACTCCGACTCCCCCCCCCCGGCGGAAAAATGTTGACATTTTGTTGGACATGCACCTTCAGAAAGACATCCCTGTCTCCCTTGTGTTGCACGGAGAACGTGTCTTCGTGTTCTACAAGGGCCAGAGGCAGTGCTGCTGGTACTGCAAGAAGTCCTCCCACATCAAGAAGGACTGTCCTCTCCTGAAGAAGTGTGACTTCTGTAAGAAAATCGTGGTAAAATATCACCAGTGCCCGGAGAGGACAGGTGCACCACCAGCAGCTTCAACGCCACCGCCTCGAGGGATGTCGTCCCATCAACCAGCAATGATGACTTCACCGGCCAAGTCAACTGAGCCTAGCAGAGTGAATATGCCTCCTACACCGAGGATATCGAAGGCGACCCCGCCATCGTCGCCTCCTCCTCCTTCATCGAGGAAATCGAAAACGGCCCCGCCACCGTCGCCTCCTCTTTCACCGAGGATATCGAAAACGGCCCCACCATTGTCGCCTCTTCCTACGACTCCTGGGAAGGAGATGCCGCCTCCCCCTCCTCGGCCTCGTGTGGTTCAAGAGACGATTCCTTCTCGTCCACCTTCGTCTGATGCTTCCCCGATGGTGGAGGATTGTCACTCTGCAGAAGTCATCTTAGACGATTCGTTGTGCTCCGAGTCGGTGTGTGATGTGGAGGAGTTTCCTGCTCTTCGTCCACCTGCTCTTTCAAAGGCATCGCAGCCTCTTCGAATCGTCTGTGCGCCCACGCCTGGAAAAATTTCATCTTCTGCTGGGACTTCCAAGCCATCAGCGTCTACTCAGCGGGATCTTCTCGTGACGCTTAAAAGCCCTCGCAAGAAAAAAGCCAGACGTCATCGTAGCAAGAGGGACGGAATTCCTGTGTTTTATTCATCTGAACGAGACAGCTGCGTAGACCGTCATCATCGCAGCCCCTCTTCCTCTTCGGGACGTGCTCGCTCTCCTAGACGGAAGACATCTGAGCCTCTTCCCTCGTCCGTGAGGCTCAAGTCTCCTTCAGATACAGGTCAGCCATCGTCAGCATAAATTAGCAGTGAAGGTCTTTTCCCTAAACGTTCGTTCCCTTGGTTCGTCCTTCAAACAATCGGTTTTGTCATCATTCGTTGTCCTGTACAGGCCAGATGGTCTCCTTCTTCAAGAGGTGAAGCTTGCTGCTTCTCAACAGCTGGCTAACCTCTCTGGCTTTCGCAGTCAATATTCATCTGCGCAGTTCTTCCTCAACTCATCTTCGCCACATGAGCAAGGGGTTGCCTCCATCATCTTCAACCTCTCCATTGTGGAGTCGAACTGCGTCTTTGACTGCGAGTGCAGGGTAATTTCTTTGGACCTCCTGGTATCTGGTTTCAAATTCCGATTGCTTAATGTGTATGCCCCGTGTTTATCAGCAGAGAAACGGACATTCTTCGAAGACCTTGACTTTTACCTGTGCTCGTCCTTGCCTGTAGTGGTGGCTGGGGACTTCAATTGCCATCCGGATGAGAACGACATCTTTAAGTCCGGGTGGGTCTACCAGTTGGGGGGGGGGAGGAGGTCTACATCTCTGTGAGCCAAAGTTGTGCAAATTTGTATAGAGAGAGAGAGTCATGTATGCCTCAGCAACATTGAGAAATGTGAAATTTTTATTTTTATTTAACACTTCTGCCAGGTTCCACCCTGAGAAGAAACAATAATCCTTCTTGCGAGCAAAAGCAATTAGTGAGAGAGGCAAAAATGAAAATAAAACAAATTTCAAACAGCCCAGCTTTAAAATAAGCTAAAAAGTTAGTGAATATGACCCTTTCATCAGGTTGTGTGACCTAGTTGTATTTATAAGCAATTATATGAGAGTTCTGACCCACCGTTTTAGACAGCATTAGTCCCTACTCAGATGCAGACTTGTCAATTAAAACAATGTAGCCATTAGTTGAAAATTAAAAACAAAACAATACACCTTGAAACAGCAGTCGCTTTATTTAGAAGAAACTGTCAAAGAGCTTGGAAAAAATTTGGTTACCCGAGAAACAATAGTGAATTAGTAATTAGGTAATCCATTTGAGGTGCCAGTATACCAACCCCTACCCATTTAGGTGGGTATTTAAGGGCGTCAACAGGTGTTGACTTGTAAGACAGAATCACCTAAGTGGATTTTGCTGAGAGCATCAGGACCCCTCTTATCTGCCGTGTTGGTGCTCAGCACCAGGGGTACATCAGAGGATTATTAAATTAATTTTATTTCAGCCTTAGGCCATCTGAACATGGCTGCTATCACGTGATTAATCAAGAAGGGTCATCAGCCAGCTGTGTGACCACACCCACAATTGGATACCTGATCAAAAAGTAATCAAAATCCAAGGTAAATAAATCCACACCCAAAAGACCATAAATGACCACACCCAAAACATAACTACGCCCAAAACAAGAACCAACGCCCAAAAAGGACCAACACCCAAAAAAGACCACACCCAAACAGAGGACCAGCGCCCAAAACAGGTGGGCCAACACCCAAACAGAGTGACAACACCTAAAACAAGAACCACACCCAAAAGGACAAACCCTCAAAAATCCACACCAGAGGGCCAGAGTATGACCAACAAAGGTAATGCCTTAGAAAAGCAGAGACACACCCTGTCGAATAGCCCGAGGGCATGAAGCAAGGGACAGGGTCCCTGGGGACCCTAGCGCATTCCAGAGCAGGCTGAGAACAAAAGAAAAAGTGTTGGCATCCTTTTCTCTTTCGAGAAATCACCCTTTCCACATTCCATTCGGACCCGATCAAGTCCTTATCTACTAATGTCCAGTTAAATCGGGTCTTTGCGACCAAAAAAACGGTGAACATCACCTTCCCCGTGCTGTTTATGATTGCTTTTGATTTTTTCGGGGTGGTGACCCATAATGCTTCCATTGACGACTTTGACGTTTGATTTCGGGCTGGAAATGAAAGCAGTAAGTTTCATCCCCTGTAACGATTCTGTCAAGAAAACTCTCTCCTTCCTGTTCATAGCAAGTCAGATGTCGCAAAGACATGGCCATTCGAACTCCCAAGTTGTTCTGGTATCAAATGAAGCGGGACCCATTGTGCACAGATTTTTCTGTAGTGCAGATGTTTCCTGATAATAGAATGAACAATTCCACGACTAAGGCCAGTTTTAGCAACCACGACATCGATATTCACTCTTCTGTTTTCTTTTAAGACAGCGTCAAGCGTCAATTTTGGCTTTGGAGTCATCTCTGATGGCGCGGTTTGCTTGTCCAGGTCATTGATCATCTTGCAATGATGACCGTCCCTCCAAAAACCTCTTGCTCCATGCCCAAACACGAGTGAAAGTTAGGCAGTCATTTCCATGCGAAATTCAAGGTTCTGCATACGACGATGAATTTCAGAAACTGAAACTCCTTCACATGTCAAAAAACGAATTACTGCTCTCTGTTCCCGTTTCGTTAACTCTATTTTGTTGTTTGGACGAAGCGTTCACTCGCAGAGCTTCGAAGCGCCAGCTATCGTTCTTCCTCAGGTGATGCAACACTTACAACCTATTGTTCAATTTGCACGTGGGGTTTCGCAATTGTTGAAAACAAATACTTACGATCCTACACGTCGTCTTTTTTTTCCCCACACACACGTTTTCCTTTTCATTTGTACGGCCCTTATATATATATTTAAGTGAGAGGTTGAGATCCTTTGATATACAAGGTGATTCAAAATGATGTCAGGGATATCAAAATTTTACTATGCATTTATTTTATAACAAACTCGTGCACACTTTTTGCAAAACGTTCATGATTTTCACCGAAATGCACCCACATAGGTGGATTTACATTTTCGTGTTCACTTTTTGCCATACTTTCAAGATTTCCACCCCAAACCACATAAATGGGTCGATTTACAGTTTCATGCACATTTTTGTCAAACGTTCATGATTTTCACTGGGTTTAAAATGCAGGAAAACTCAAATATTTTAACCTTCCCACAATTGGAGGCAGTGATGGCGCTAGTGTCGCGATAGAAGTAAAGATGGCTGCTGTGAATGAAATGGCATATTGAGTCTTGGAGTATGCAAAAATAAACTATAATTTTAGTCCAGCAGGCATTTCGTAGGCAATTTCATAAAGATTGCCCTACTGACAAAAGCATCCGTAAGTGGTATGATTAATTTCTGGAAACTGGATGTCTTTGTAAACGCAAAAGAATGTGACTAGTAACAGCATACCTGCTAAAAAGAGTTTACGATGAGACTGACTATCGTCTTGACATTGTCCGGGTAACTCGACGGAGTCACATAGAACATTTGTAATGCTAGAATCAAAAAATATTTGAGTTTTCCTGCATTTTAAATCCGATCTGGTTAGTTTTTGTTAGAAAATAAATGCCTAGTAAAATTTTAAAATGCCAGACATTAATTTGAATCACCCTGTATTTAATGGATTTATTTCTGATTTTTATCTCAGAAATAAATAATAAGATTAAATTTAATTAAATAAATAAAGAATTTTTTAAATTCGCTGTTGTTGGTTTTTTTTCCACTATTTGTATTACAGTTATATTTCTTGCCGACAGAATTTTGGAGAAGAATTTTTGAAGATTTCTTATTGGAAATCAAAAAAAGAAGAAAGATTTCAAAAATAAAAAATCTTCAAAAAAATCATCTCCAAAATTCTACAGACAACACAATTAATAAGATAAAAACAGTGGAAAAAACAGTGAAGTGTCAAATAATTTTCAATTATACATATTTAATTTAATCTAATTATAAATTTAATTCAATTACAGTCGAGTCCTATTATTACGAAACGTGTTAATACGAAATTCCGCTTAATACGAAGTTTTCTCTGGTCCAGGTCCTGTGTATAATATTTCTATATTAAATTGGTCGTTTAATACAATTATTTTTTACACGAGTCCGGAAAATACGAAAAAAATGAATTTCATTCTAAGAAAATTACATTATTTGAGATTTTTATTGTAAAAAATTCACTTTGGCTCTGTTGCTGCGAAGTCTGATTGCCTCTTGTATAAATGAATTTTCAAAATATTGAGGAACCTACTGATCCAGAATTGGAAGGATCAGACGAATCAGAACTCCTTCCAGAAATATGTCAGAATCGAAGATTTCTGAACCATGGGCGAAATTAGTGGAGCACTGTCCAAATGAAAATGAAGATGCGAATCTGAAGAAAAATAATACGCTCTCCTGGTCCTTATCGCTAAATACTTATCGCATATTGGGCAAATAGACATTTGAAACTCTCGCTTCTCTTCCGCCAATTTGAAAACATTCCCTCGTTTTGTGCGCTGGCGATCGCTTACACTTTGTGCGACCAGCCACTTTATGTTCACACTGAACAAGCGCGACCGTTACTTTATAGTCACAGACTCTGATAGACAAGAATTTCGTCCCCGCTCTCGAATGGGTGCGCCCGGCGGACTTGAAGGAAACGCCCTAAGTAGTACGTCCTATATGAAGGAAACCACATCCTTTCAATTTATATAGCTCTATGAATAATGCTATTACAAAAAATTGTATTTGCTCATGTAAACAAACTTCAATATTCAATAACATGCATTTTCTTGAAATAAACAATTGAGTGCCGGCCCGATGGCCGAGAGGGCAGGCTTTCACGTTCTCGAATCTGTCGGGTCGCGGCTTCGAATCCCGCCGCAGGCATGGCTGTTTGCGTTTGTCCCCGGAATGCGTAAAAACATAATAACCATGTTGTATTCTTGGATTGTGTACAGATATTTGTCATGTGACAGGACGCAAAATGACCTAGCTGTCGACATGCCTATAAAACCGAACGAAACAATAAACAATTGACGAAACTTTTTAGACTTAATTCATACGAAAATCGGATTATAAGAAAAAATATAGTGGGACTTAGTCGAAATTTTGCCTCCACCATGAAACGAGCTCTGTTCGCTGCACATTAAGAGAGTCATATTTACTCCCGCCGCTTACCCGCGCTTTAATGAATTGATTTCGGCTCCACCACGATCGAGCTCTGTTCACTAGCATAGCTGAACAGTCTCGTACTTGGGTCCCTTGAATTTCGTATTAACGGGGTATTATTAAATACAAATTTGATATAAAAATCAAATATAAATCAGTTAAACACTAATTTTTTTTTACTTATTATATAACAACGACATTGAACAACTTATCAAGATTGTTTTGAATATATTATTTTCGAAAACAATTCTCAAACACTTCAGGAAAAGAAACCCAAAAGCAAAAAAAAAACAACAACTTAGATCAGCCTAAACGCTATTCTAAATTTTCTGTATATTGATCATTTAGAAAAATCTCACGGAAGCATAAAAGAAGAAAAATTGTTCCTCTGGTGTATATTGGCTATAGAATTCTGTTGAAGCGGACTCCCATGATTTACGTCGAGCCAGGTGATTTTTAAAGGCCTTAATAAAATAAAATGAAAATAAGCTCTCAGTTATAATTTTGGTGTTACTATTTGATGTGTTTTTTAAATATGTACGATTCCACTAAAAATTTGATAAACTTACTGTATAGGAGGCCCTAACTCCAACATTATCTGCGAAATTCTCTTGCAATGTTACTTCGCCGTTGATCTAACGGAAATCAACAAATAAAGACGAGTTTAATTTCTGAGGATTAACTTAAATTTAACTTCTATAAATTATATAGTGGAAGATATACCAATAAAACTTACACATTTTAACCGAAAAGGACAATAATTATTGTACTGTTCGACGAGGCACTGCATTCGTTTAAGGTATTCATTCATATTACTTTTATCTAGAACCGCATTATGTCTTCCCGCGTAATCCAGTTGTATTCCTAAGAAAAGAGAGCAGCGAAAACTATAGTTTTAAGATGAGGAAAATCTTCCTGCTAAAACATGAACCAGGACTCTCATCACTGATTGGCGAGATCAATTTTAAGAAATTTTAAGTAATGGAAGTGTTACAAAAATTGGTAAGAGGGAAAACTATTACGAGGGAAAATCAAAAAGTTATTGAGTAAATTTTTCACAACAAAACCGTCAGGTATTTGCAAATATCACTATATACACATTTTGAAAAGCATGTAATTCTTCACCACATTTGGAGATGGGCAGTAGTGTACGCTTTCTGCAAGCAGAGCTACTGCTGTTCCAGAATGGCAGGTAAGCTGGAGACGTTCGTGACTGTGGAGATCCGGAGTTTGGTCAAGGGATAAAAGCCTTCTGAAATCTATCGCGAGTTGTGTCATGGCCGTTCGAACCTCTAACGCTTCACCTTGCTGGCACAGGCTTCCAGACTGACAATGAACTTAAACCAGCTGTGCGGACATGGCTTCGCTCCCAGCCGAATTAATTCTACGCTATGGGCAACGAATAGTTGGTCTCATGTTGGGACGAATGCTTAAACGTGAAAGGTTATAGAGAAACCGAGAAATTGTGGATAAATACAAAGATGCAGAAGAAAACAGAACCTCTTGTCCACATTAAACTTTTTTGATTTTCCCTCGTATTAAAAAAAAACAGGACTACAGGTTTTGGAAATTTTAAATACATAGTCCAGTTTTTTAAATAAATAATACGAGTAATAAGAGTCATGTTTCCAATTTAAAGTGTACTCTTATTCGAAAATGGGACTTTCTAATGAATGCATAAGATTGAAACCCCTTCTGCCTTGCTACTAAACTTCCACTTCACGTATTACAATACACGTTCACGTGTAATGTATAAACACAGCCCAATGAATTAGAAATATCGTTTACAACATCTACGCGAGTTGATATAGAATCTAAGGTACCAACAATGAGCTCCTTTTCGAAATCAGTTGGTCTTTCTTTTCCCCCTGCTGATCAGATTCTAAACTCAAACTCTACCAACTGCTTCTTTAAAAAATAAGTACACGCCTGAATCACATGACATCAAATATTTTGAATGATGCCGTAATAAACAATTTTACAATTATTTCACAGATGTTTATAATTCAATGTGTGCATATTCGTGTGTATTTTTAAAATTACCGTTCTGATTTATACATCTTTCTAAAACTTTGTTTTTAAGGCTTTGTTCTTAATTGTGTGTTTTAAAAATCTTGTTTTACATTCATTTTTGGGAACTGTATATTTAGGTATCTCAACATTAGATCATTATCAATTTATCATTTATTGACATACCATTTATTGACTGCGAAAAGTTTTTAATGAGTTCTTCTGTTTTTGTCTACATTAGCTAGCCATACTTTTCACTTTACCCACTCGATAAAGGGCAGGGGATGAGATTTTTTCACTGGGTTCTTTGCTAAGCCCACATTTTACATGATGCTTTACAACTTTCTAAATAATACACGGGGTCTATCCCTACCCCTATAAAATTAAAATTTTCAAAATTTACCTCTTCACCCCCAGGGACGCGAAATGTTTTTATTCTGAATTAGGGGACATTAAAACCAAATAATCAATCTTCATTTTACCCCAATCTGTTCCCCTTGAGTCGTTATTTGGACCTAGAGACGGGACACCAATTATGAAACACCCTGTATAATTTTTAACATGACCTTAATATATTTGGCCTCGAAACATAAAACTAAGTAACTACATGATTTTTTTGGTTAATCGGTTGAAAAATAATTTTTCGGTTCCCACATAATACGGTGAGTCTTATTGATGAATCTTCATTAACTAAGTTTATGATGAAAGTTCTTCGTGAGAAGCGCAGATTCAAAGCTGAACTATCTAATTATCATTGTCACCTGCATTTTATCACAGTTGTTGGCACAATTTTCATCCGATACACTCCAATTTTTCATGTTGTAAAATAAATCAGACCATGATAATAAAGTTCATTGAAAACTTTCACCTCGTCTTTCGGCTGGCTTTCGAGGCCATCAAGGCACTCATCATCAGAGGAAAGAAACTGCTGATTTCAAATACACCTAACTATACAATGAATTGTCAATGTGACATCACTACAACATCAGCCAATCCTCGCTCAGATCACAAGTAGGTTTTGCCAAATCATGTTTTCCCATTTTAATCAAGAGCGCTTCTTTAATGAGCCTTTTCTGATATGCCCGGCGTTGATCGATCTGTTTGTTTGGTGAAATTTTGCAATACCTTAATTTGAATATGAATAAAAACACATGAAAAATCCTTAGAGTTAATAAATTAAATTAATGTTCTCTCCTAAAATTTAGTGTTTTTATTATTATAATCTTTAAATATTTTTGAATTATATGCATATAGGCCAAACTCTTCAGCGCAGATTTTGAACTGATGTTTTTTAATAAACCAAAGAAATAATCTTACCCATGGGGTCCATACTGTGTCCTATTTCATGACCAATTATACTGCCCAGTAATCCATAGCGTTCGGGTCTGTGTAAGTTTTTAAAAAACAAGCCATTAATGGAAATGCGTTAAAAATTAATTTACTACGGAGGTCAGAGGCAGCTAACAATGAACGATCTTGATCTACTTGCACGATTCCTCGTGACTACATCATGCCTAAAAACACGTGCACTGCAGAATACTTGTACACAATTAATTGACAAGATTAAATCTAAAGCTAAGACTTGCGCCAGTTTCGACAATTGTTTCAGTTATTTCCTAATGATTGGAAAGTGCAAGGAGCAAGGTTGCCATCAATAGTGTTATTCAGAGGAACAAACAGTTGCCATCTCAGGACAGGAGTCGTAGTGAAAAACCAACCAGAAACAGAACGTAGCCATCCGTAACACAGCCAACGTAAAGAGAGTTTGAGCTATGCGTCTATAGAAAATCCATCTACGCCAGCTCCATATGGCCAAGAAACTGAAGACGTCTCAAAGAAGTGTCGGGCGAATCATTCGAGAAAATTGAAAACGCGGTGTCCTCATAAGGCTCATGGTCATCGTCTTAAAGAACGGCACATCCGCGATTACTTCATCAATGAAAGAAAACTTTATGAACGATGCCTTGCACATGACAGGTAGCAATGGATCGTCACCCTGTTACATGTTAGATATAATACATCAATGACACCAGTAAGCTGTGAGCTATCGATTACCGTCACAAAGATGGCAAAGGAACGAGCTACTAGTAACAAACAATCCAGATAGAAGTTTTCCAAAAGGTTTATTTGATTACAGCTGCATATTGTGTTCGTAATAAACTCAGGTTGCACCTATTAAAATCAAGTTGGTCAACTTTCAATAGAAGGTAATGGACTCAATTTACCATTCTCTACGGTACAGACGCTCATCGAGTACATACCCACATGGATAACGCGTTGAGTCACACCTCTCATTTCACTGACCTGCTATGCAGAAAAAGAAAAGATCCGGAATAATGGTGGTCCATTTTCATACATCCCGGTTTAGTTCCCAGACGCATCTCTCCTCTTTATTTCACTTTTAAGACTTCTGTGGCTTGGGACTCCTTAAGAGAGCTTGGAAATCTTCCACCTATAATGCTGAGAGTCTTATAGAAAGTGTGCGAAAAGATGTGAAGCGACCATCCATCTTGCAATATTTCGCAAAAATTAGGTACAATGCAGCCTGTTATGTCGGGCCATTGTCCATAACGGGGGACATCACATTGAACACAACAGATGGCACAGAAGCGGTATCTCAAAAAGAAGCTGAAGATCAAAATCGTTCAATTTAACTGTCTTAAGCCACCGTCTTTATACACAGTCCAGTCTCATTAACGTGACCACCTGTCAGTAGCCAGAATAACCACCTTTTGCGGAATGGACAGCTGCAAGGCGGGTAGTAAGAGAGTCAATAAGGTTCTGGAAGATATTGACAGGGATGTGAAGCCATGCCGACTCCAGTTCTGTGGTGAGCTGCCGTAGGTTGCGCAGTGTAGGATCCAGGGCGCGAACAACCCGATCGAGGTGGTTCCACAGATGCTCTATGATGTTTAAATCCGGGGAGTTTGGGGGCCAGGGAAGTACCACCCATACGCAGCAACGTTCGCTGAACTGTCGTTGAAGATACACGCTTGGTATCCGCTGGTTCATCTGGCAGATCAGTTGATCCACGGTTGCACGTCTGTTCGCTTGCACGCATCTCCGTAGCCTTCATTCACCTCTTCGAACCATGCACGGACACTGCGTGCTGTATCACACGTCGCATTGTCCTGCTGGAAGATGGCATCGTGCTGAGGAAACACAATCTGCATGTAGGGGTGGACATGGTCCGAAAGGACAGATGCCTACTTCCATTGATCCATGGTGCCGTCCACAATGATGAGTGAACCCAGCGAATGCCATGAAAACATTCCCCAGACAGTAACGCTGCCTCCTCCGGCCTTGACCCTTGCGGCACGTGTTGCAGGTTGTTTATTTTCTGACGCCGAACGCTGTACACGCCATCGTCTATCTGTCCGATGGAACATAAGCCGTGATTCATGAGAAAAAGCTACGTTTTGCCACTCTCTTGCTGTCCAATTGCGTTACTGGCGTGCAAATGTCAGTCTTTGTCGCCATCAGCATTGGTGCACGAACCAGCGGTCTGCTGCGGAGCCCCATACGCAGCAACGTTCGCTGAACTGTCGTTGAAGATACACGCTTGGTATCCGCTGGTTCATCTGGCAGATCAGTTGATCCACGGTTGCACGTCTGTTCGCTTGCACGCATCTCCGTAGCCTTCATTCACCTCTGTCATCTATGGCCCGTGGTGCCCCACACTCCGCACTTCTCTGATGTTGGTTATTGCCATTCTGCCATGCACGGTACATTTTCATCATAACAGCACGCGAACAGTTCACAAAACTAGCCGTTTCGGAAATACTACCGCCCTTGGCTCGGAAGCCGATGATCATGCCCTTAGGAGGTCGGATAAGTCGCTGCGTTTCGCCATGACTCCAACAATTCTGGACACCCTTCCCTCTGACACCCTTCATATACTCCCCCCCCCCCCACCTCTGATACTGGTACGTATCTTCTGGACGTAACCATTTTCCGCTGATGTTGAACGTAAGCGGTGGTCACATTAATGTGTCTGGACTGTGTATTAGTTTGTGAAAAAAAATTATCAATAAGCAATAATAAGTTACAGAGTTAAGAATAATAAATGAGAAGTATAAGAAGACTGCATACGTACAGAGAGCTGTTTCCTGTACCAATTTTTATGATTCTTATGATCCCTGCATAAACAACTATAACAATTAAGCAAAAAAAAAGGCGTTAATTTTAGGTTTAAATTGAATCACAGAAGTTTTACTGCATTTAATGAGAAAGGTCAAGAGAAATTTCATTTTACACTTCTAAAATACTTACTCACTTGGAGAGCTGATTGCAGTTTTATTAATGAACAGATTATCATAATATTTTTTACAAGTTCATATTGGCATAAATGCGGAAATGTTTCCAGAAATATCCAAATAAGGGTTTTACAATTTTCATTGGATAAGCTGCTGGATATGGCTAACCAAATTTAAGCGGTTAACGAGATTGAAAACGGCAGATTGCAACATTGGCTGTTAGATTTGCGTTGTCTGTCATCTGATGAGAGTCTTGCAGGTCATTGAGAGTTGTTTGTCTGGTAAGATAAATCCTGCTTTTAAGAAATTCACATAGCCAATAGTCACACAATCTAACGGCCAAAAGCTATTTAAACTTATTTGCGCATTTCCGCATTATACCAATATGAACATGTTAAAATATAGAAAGAACCAAAAGAGTCACACCGCACGTCCACAACATAAAATTTATTAACTTGTATACGTATTTCGGGCGCTACCTGCCCATTTTTCAAAAAGAATGAGGTCATGAAGTACTAGGTGGTTATATTTAAACTTCCCCTATAAACGGCATCCTACAGCGCAAACGGGTGAACGGAATGCAACGAAATTTTGTATACGGGCTATACACGAGATGCGCGCACGGAATTTCGAACAAAAAATGTTAGTTCCAAAATTTCCACCAGAGGTCGCCTTTTCGGGAAAAACATGAAATTTAAGACAATAAACGGAATACAGAAACAGTATTAACATTTATTGACTAATTTATGATCACCTTGTCATCGAACCACATTAAGTAAGATAAGGGAGAAACAAAAATAGTTCAGTTTGCAGAAAAAAGAACAGATTAGGACGAAATTGCACAAGAGGAGCAATTGTTAATCGTGTCCAGGACGATGTAGGGAAAGATGCTCCACGTGACCATCTTCATTCACCTGCAAAATTTCAAGTCGATGGACAGTGTGTTCAACAGCAGATCGTAACTGATCAGTTGTGAGACTTCGCACATGAAGCGTTATGGAGTTCTTTAAGTCATTCAACGTCGCAACACCTCCACGATACACCAGACTCTTTAATAGCCCCATAATCAGAAATCTCACTGAGTTAGATCCGGCGAACGTGGTGGCCATGATTAGTAAAGGAGCGACTAAAACCACGTTCCTCTGTGAAGTGTTGGAGCAATAGTGCCTTCACGAACCCATGGATATGTGGGGATGCATCATCCTGAATGAAAATGGTCGATGTAAGGACCCGCTTTTGCTGTAGTTGCGGCACAACAAACGGATGACTGTCGCCGTGAATCCACACCAGACAGTGACCTCTGGAGAGTGTAGGGGAATTTCAGTGTGGATCCGCGGATTTTCCTTAGCCCATATACGGCAATTCTGTGTGTTGACTGTACCATTGAGGTAGAAATGAGCCTCGTCGCTCCACAGAGTATTCCAAGCCATGACAGATCAACAGTCCTTCTGTTGAGAAAACTGACTGCGAATGAAAGACGTTGTGGCTTGTCCCTATCAAGCAGCTCCTGGGTATGGCGGATCTTGAATGTTTCTGACTACTTTTCGGACGGTGCTGTAAGAATAGCCGGTCTGTCGAGAAACTGCACGCACGCTACTGCACCCAAACTCTGATGTTTGTGACTGTGCGTCACAAGTACCGGTGTGACACGTTTACGGCCTCTTCCAGGTTGAACTCCTAATTTCCCCGTCTCTTCAAATCTCTTAATCATGGCCCGGATACCTTTAGCAGACATTGGTCCACGCCGTAGGTTCTTTCTACGACGAAATTCACGAACTGCAGCAGAAGCATTCCCCTTGTTTTCGTAAAACAGCTTCACCAATAACGCACGTTCAACTAAAGAGACCGTCATTAGTACAGCCGGAGACATCGACTTAAACATGACAACGTCTGCAAACGTTTTATTCCCTAAAGTGTTTTGCATAAAGCTTCCTCTTCTTCCCAAGCATGCAAATCTCGACATTTTTCTCCTACATTGACAGCTTTTCCCGGTTTTGCATTTTATTACTCATAATTCTTGTTCTGGATTGTTAATATTGTTTCTTTATTCCGTTTTGGTCGTTTATTGTGTTAAATTTCATGCTTTTCCCGAAAAGGCGCCCTCTGGTGGACATTTTGGAACTAATTTTTTTTTTTCGAAATTCTGTGAGCGCATCTCGTGTATAGCCAATATACAAAAACTCGTTGCATTCCGTTCACCCGTTTGCGCTGTAGGATGCCGTTTATAGGGGAAGTTTAATTATAATCACCTGGTACATTATCGCTATTTATATATCAATAACTAATCGGGTTTAATAACAAAATAAAGGATTGAAACATTACAAAACAAAAAGACTAATCAAGTTCACTTAATCGAAGATATGACCAATCCTAGAGGGCTGGAATCACAAAATTAGTGAAGAGCCAATCAGGTGTCAGTTATGGTGAGTCCATCTAAATCGTCCAATCTGGTAGTATTCAGTCCGAGGTGGGGTCTAGTTACCCATGTAGAGAATCAGGTCATCATAACAGGGTCACATAGGAATAGGTAAGTCAACATTATCATACGTATTTAAACAGCCTGACCCAGTCTTTTATCTCCAAAGGGCCGCTGTCGTCGTTTAATAGGTAGTCTCTCTTCTTCCTATGAATTTCAAGCGTTTCTAAGAAATTGAGTCTTCTCTAGTCGTCCGTTCTGTGTAGGATCATATATCCGTCTAGCCTAACTTCATGGCCCGTACAAATGATATGTTGATCGAAGGTCGAAGCATCTGGGTTGCCCATCCGGATATGCCTAAAATGTTCTTGGATTCTGGTGTTCACTTTCCTCCTAGATTGTCTAATATAATAGGAGTGACACGTTCCCCAGCCTAGGTTATATACCCCGGAGTTCTGGTCGTGTGGTAACGGGCACTTGGTGCCCCAAGGATTGGTTTATCCCAACAATTGATGACGGATATACGATCCTACACAGAACGCACGACTGGAGAAGATATAATTTCTTAGAAACGCTTGAAATTCATAGAAAGAAGAGAGACAAACCTATTAAACGGTGACAACGGCCCACTGGACCTAAAAGACTGGGGCAGGCTGTTAAAACACGAACAATAATGTTGACTTACCTATTCCTATGTGACCTTGTTATGACGACCTGATTGAATATACTCTTTAAGGATTCTCTACATGGGTACCTAGAACCCACTTCGGACTGAATACTCTCGGATAGGACGATTTGGATGGACTCACCATAACTGACACGCAAGTGGCTCTTCATTAATTTTGTGATTTCTGCCTTTCTAGTATTGGCCATATCTTTGATTAAGGGAACTTGATTGGCCTTTTCGTTTTGTAATCTTTTAATCTTTTATTTTGTTATTAAACCTGATTGGTTCTTGTTATGTATAAATAGCCCTGATGTACTTCATAATCTCGGTGGAGGAAGGCGGACTAGCTCAGGACGATCAGGACGGACTAGCTCTTCTACTCTCATTTCAGGTATCATCTCATTGCTCTCATTTCACGGTGCGCCCTTTTCAGGGCGATATTCACCTTCTGTTATGTCTTACGTGCTGGTCCCTGGCGTTGGAATTAATATTCTCGTAAACCAGTACATCAAGATGCTCATTATTTTTCTGGGTCCCCTGCATAGGGATTAATTTCCTCGCAAAGCTAACTAAGGACATTCCTCATATTATCTATTATCATCCTAATCATTTACAAGTAAGTCCATGGTGTAGAATTAATTTTCTCGCAAAACTGACTTTATTTTTAGAGCTAGGTACGTTCTTTTAAGGACGATTATTTATTTTAAACATCTAATCAGGTTACCAACAGCGGCTTCAGTATGCCAAATGAAGGAGAGTTCTCCCACGAGTTCGTATACAATGACGTCATCACCAGAGACAAGCGTTTTGCTGCATTTGATGCCATCATCAGTGGAAAGCAGACAGCACTAAAGAATGGTTTATCCCAACAATTGATGTCAGAAATAGATAAGAAATTTCAAGAACAAAGGTTAGTTTTACTTAAAGAATTCGATTCACTGCTTAAAAAAATCTCTTGCAACTAAGTCCGTGGCAACCAGTCTCAATAACGAACCGACTCCTGATTTGGAGAAGTAGGATGAGTACATAGACGCCTTCTTACCACCGGTACTATGTGGGAGCAAGGACGACCCCAGTCGCAAAAGGAAAACAGAAGATGACCCTACTACTGATGACAACCCTTGGATTGACATGATATATAAGAATTTCAGAACAGAGACGAGATTAGATAATGAAGTTATTACTGCAGCCAGAGAAAAACGCAGCAGAAATGGACAAAAGGACTCGGTCAAAAATAACAGCCAAAAGGTAAGTAAAGTTCATATGTCCTAACAATTATCATACGCACTCATGGTAAGCCTCTTAAAGAAATTCTGGACAAGATTAAGAAGCATGTACCACTAGAAAAAATCATAATGCATACAGGCAGCACACAGACAGTAAAAGTGAAATGCCTAGACGAACAAAGAAAAATAAAAGCCGAACCTAACAAAGAGGGGCCCACGTCAAATATCCAAGTCCAAAATTATCCACCACAACTGAATACATCGCAATTAACACTTAACCAAGGGATAAAACTACGGTTAAACATAAACTAGAGCCCTAAGCTTGAGTTTCGATAAAATAATTGCGTACACGACGATTAAAATGAAAGCAACTAACGGTGCAATCCACAGCCTGACACATAAATACTGAAGACCGGATATCATATGGTAATTCATTCCAAACCAAAATGGCATTAAACGGAAAGCTTTTTTCCTTAAATTAAGAAATTATATTAGGTATAACAAAACGGCAACGTCGAGTTTTCCGTATGTTGTCACCCAACCTGAACCACTCTTTAACAAAACTAGCAGGATGGATATTATTCCTCAGAGCCTCTGTCAATTCAATAATAATAGCAATCTTACCTATAGTCGGTAAAGTAGGAAGTTCATGTCTAGAACACATCAACGTAACCGATTCCAATCTGTTCATTTTAAATGCAGTCTTAATTACTCGGTTATAGACGACAGACAGCCGATTTAGATTAATAATCGTAGACGAAGCCCAAAAAATGGCGCCATACACAAGTTTTTTCACAATTACAGCTTTTAAAAACTGCACAAATTGTTTCTTATTTAAGATTGTCCGTAACGTTTTAGTCAAATATATTTTGCGGTGTAATATAATAATCAACTGATCAACAAATTCATTAAACCTAAGGCTGGAATCAAACAAAATTCCGAGGATCTTAATAGTTATACAATCACTAAGAATACTCGGACCGAACATAATCTTTGTTTTCTGAACATTAAGACTGAGTCCTCTCATATTATACCAATTAGACAGGAACTCCAAATCCTGATTTATAAGGCCTATAATTTCATCATGGGTTTCAGTGGGATAAGTAGTAAACAAAAAGTTATCATCTACGTAACTCATAATTTCGGTGTTAAACGAATGACAATAAACAGAAGCAGCTGAAACGGCAAACAAACGAGGCCCAAGGCTCGATCCCTGAACTTATACCTCGGGTGGATTTCTTACTAATCAAGGGAGATAAACTAATAACATTCGATCTCTCACTCAAGTAATCAAAAAGTACATGTAATTCCATATAATCACTATTGACCTCCATCATCGAGAGGTCATACAGAAGTCGGCTACGAGATACAGTATCGAAAGCCTTCGAAATATCCGTTTGGGCTACAATAAAGTTGCGGCCAAGGTCTTTTGCCTCTATCGCTTTTAAGTAAATATATAAAGGGATCCAGGTAGTTTTAGATCCGGGCCTGCTACCTTTCCGCGGCCACAGATATTCTCTGAGACGATAGAAAATCAACTTTTCGACAATTTTAGATAGCGTTCATGACAGATATCGGACGATATTCGAAATGTTGATGATACGTACGATCTAGAAGACCTTCAAGAAGACCTAAGAAGATCTAACTACTTCCCGGAAAAGGTAATCAGGCTTAGGAAAGCCAAAGGATTATTAGATATGCCTATGATTATGGCATTGCCCCCCAGAAGCGAACATGATCAGTCATTGAAGAGTGTCATTCGTATCGGTCCACTAGCAGATCTTGTAGAAGTCTTCCGAGGAAACAAGAAGCCACTACAGTGCTAGATCTGCCTGATTTGGAACGGTAGTCGGTTCGCTGAAAGCGTATAGAGTTTCATAACTTTCTGTTGAAGCAGGAAATCGACGTTGCTTTCCTCTGTGAAACACACCTCAAGCCAAGCCGAGATTTCCAGCCACCCGGTTATTGTGTGTACCGTCACGATCATATGACTCCAAACACTACAAGAATTGCCTCTTATGGTGCTGCGATCATCTTTAAGGAGGGAAGTACACATCAAGAATTGGTCTCCAAATCTTACGCAGGTATGGAATCGGCGTCCATCATCATCAATGACGTCTCCCTTGGTGAAGTGAAGTTCGTGCCGCTCTACAATTCACCTAAACATACTTTATAATGTAATAAAGCTTTCCACGAGGAGAGGTCCATGGGTCCTGTGTCTAGATTCAGCAAAGAGTCACCTTGGTTTTTCATGATCTCCCAGGATTCCAAATAGTTTAGTTTCTTGGGGTCGTCAACCATCTGAAGGATTTGGAGCTTGTCAATTTTAAAATTATGTCCAGTCTGTAAAATATGGTCCGCCATCGCCGATCTGTCGGGTCTGTTGTTTCTAATATAGTCCAAATGCTCTTTGGCTCTGGTTTCCATTCTTCGACGAGTCTGGCCGATATATTTACTGAAAAGACTGGAGACAATTAACGAAAAATTATCACACTTAGAGACTCAATTGTCAACATTACAAGCGAAAGTTGATAAAATGGAGACAACAATTTATGACAATGATATATCGAGACTGGATATCATTAAAGATCAGATAGACACTCTTGAACAATATTCACGCCGAAATAATCTTCGTATATTTGGTCTGTCAGAACAACCTGCCGAGAATTTAAAGGAAAAGTTTATTGAGTTAATAACAACCCGACTACAAGTGCCGATTGTGGAGAATGATATCACAGCTATTCATCGCTTAGGACCACGCACTGGAGATACCAACCGCATGGTGATAGTCCAGTTACACAGTCATCTTTGCGTGATAAAATTATAAAAAATAGACATAACTTAAAAGCTACCAAAACAGTTATCCAGGAGGATTTAACTACAGCCAGATATCAACTTCTCCAAGCAGCCAAAGCTCGGTTTGGAAATCGAAACGTATGGAGCTACGGAGGCCGAATATTTACACGTAATTCTCTCGGTAGATCAGTTTTGCTTAAACATGTAATGGATTTTGATGCAGTATGTTAATTTATCGATTACCTTTAGAGACTGTTTAAGTGTAAAACTAGGAAATGTTAATAGCTTATTAAGATATGATACACGTTTTAATTAGTTTATTACACAATGGCTATGAATTCGCTGGTAAACAACATATTCACCATAATATTATTTAAACTAATCTTAAAATAATCTAACTTATTATATGGCGAAATCAGTGCTCTAGTAATAATAATAATGTATCATATGGAAGTAATTTATAGTATTAGTATTAGTACCAGGCATAAGTAATATGTTCTCTTAAATATTAATATAAATATACTATTTGGCACTTAGTAGCAGTCCATCTTTGGGCCCGACATTAGATACAGTCGATGCATGTATTTATATTTAAAATGGGTAATTACCTTAATAATTTCCGTATTTTATACTCTAACAAGAAACCTGAACTGTTGCAACCTAAATCCACACATTTCCTTAATGCCTGGCGTTTTAACTTAATATTTTTTAATTTAATATAATTTTAATTTAATTTAATTTTTCTTAATTTTAATTTAATTTAATT
>JAHWFO010001010.1:29786-44684 GCA_023313115.1 Rhysida immarginata
ATATAAGAGAACGCTAAATCCCAACGATTATAATCTCTTTAGTCATGCCAGGAAGACGTTTAAAAGTCTTTGGAGAAAAGATAAAGCGTCCTACTTTAGTTGGGCCGAATCTGAATTAACTTCAAATGCGAAAAATTTTTGGTTTATTGCAAATAAATTATTAGGCAAAAAAAATAAGTCAAACAATGCAATTTTGACTCATAGTACTTTAGCTGAAATAGCAAAAGTTTTTGAAGAAACTTTTTCCAACAAATGCCATATTAATTTTAGCAACTCAAATTTAGAACAGTGTTGGAGTAATGTTGGGCAGCAGTTTTCTTATGAACCGATAACCGAGTTAGAACTTATTAGTACAGCTAGAAGGCTATCTGCCTCCAGATCTTGTCTTCTGGCTGATATTCCTGATTATTTGTTTAAAGGTTGCATATCTGCCCTGGTTTTGCCTCTGGTCTATTTGTTTAATCTCTCTATCTCGACCGGCAAATATCCCACAAAATGGAAGCAGGTTACAATTCGTCCAATTCCCAAAAAATCAACTGTCGAGGGTATTGGTAATTTTCGCCCTATCACTCTGATTATTTTTCCAGCCAAACTGTTGGAGACTATAATCGCTACTCGTCTATCTGAGTTTATTGACAATTACTTGCCGGACTCTCAGCATGGCTTTCGGAAACATCGTTCCACTCAGACTAATCTTGCGACTTTGACTCAGACTCTCTCGCTCCATTTAGATCGCAGGGATCAGGTTGACGTGATTTATTTGGATTTCTCAAAAGCCTTTGATCACGTCAACATTGAACTTTTAATTCACAAACTAAACTTCATTGGTCTTTCTAATACTTTATGCAGTTGGTTTAGTTCGCTGCTTACTGATCGTTGTTTTTTGCTCCGTGCCTGTGGCTTGGAAACTGGTCCTTATAAGATCCGTAGTGGAGTCCCCCAGGGCTCCCCGCTAGGTCCTATTTTGTTTAATGTTTTTATTGCGGACTTACCTTATGCAGTTTCATCGAAGCGTATTGGCTTCTTACTTTATGCTGACGATGTCAAAATCTTTTGTCGCATTTCCTGCTGGAATGATTGTGCTCTTTTACAGACAGCTTTGAATGACATCTATGATTGGGCTTCGGGAAATGGACTATCCCTTAATCCCGATAAATCCTATGTGATATCTTTTACTAGGAAAGTCTCTTCTTATTATTTTGATTACTTTTTGCAAAATAATATTATTGAAAGAAAGACTTCAGCAGTCGATCTCGGTATTATTTTCACGAAGAACCTTTCATTTGCTGAACATATTGATTCACTTACACGTGACATTTGTCGGAGACTAGGTACTTTGAAAAGGCTAATCAACTTTTTTGCTAAACCCCTGTCTTTTCTCTGTCTGTTTAAGAGCATCGTTCTTGCGAAACTACTGTACTGTATCTGGATATGGTACAGTACTCCTACGCAGAAGATGCTCTTTCTGTATAATAAATTGATTAACTTTAAGCGTTTCTTTTTGGCGAAGTTTCCTACGTTTAAAGTGAATGATCATTTTCACAAAACTTTTGATATTTTTAATATAATAAAAAATGTCTTCTTTAATATTTTTATGGGGATTTTACACAACCGCATAAGAGTCAGATACATCTCCACTTTTCTTCAGTATCGTTCAGTTCGCCCTTTTCGTACTAATAAAAACTTAATTATGAAATACAAGTGGAGGACGCATGTTTCGGATGTCAATCCTTTGGTCAAATTATTGATTAATTTTTATAATAATCCTCAATTTTTAGACATTAATCTTGATATATATCAACATAGATATATTTTTTTGTAAAAATTCATGGTTTTGTATACATTTCTGTTCTCTTTGCTTGTAATTTAGATAAAATGTTATTAATCAATGTTTTTTTATAATTTTTTTTTTATCCAGTTTTACATCTTTGATTTCTGAGCTTTTTAATTTCGTAACTATGTGTACGTCTTTATTTTTGTTTTCTTTTTTTTTTTCATTTGTTGCTAATGTGATTTTCATTAACCCCGTTTTTGGGCAGTTTGCCTTAGGGGGACAACATGGGGCTTTCCCCTCCGGATTATCTGGTGGGGCTTTCCCTCACTGTTGTTACAAATATAAATATTTAAATATATTTATACTCGCAATAACCAAACCGACAATCTTACCAACTGTTGGTCTGGAAAGTAATAATAATAATAATAACAGGCCTTTATAGGCTTTACAGCCTCTTAGCCCCAAGCACCACCATCAGGTGACTGCTTTTCTAGACCTTGTTAATTTTTATGTGGTAGGGGGGTCGGCCCTACGCACAACCCCCATTTCTGGGGGGTGATGACGACTGCTGTACAGTGGTCGCAGCAGCCGGGACCGAAGGCTTTACGTGCCCTCCGAAGCACGGGGGGAGATGGAAATTTCCAGGTGGTCACCCAACCTGTGATTAGCCGCGCCCAAGGTTGCTTAACTTCACCATTGCATTAAGCAAGGCGAGACAGCTGGGCTACGGCTACCCCCTAGGTCTGGAAAGTGAAACAAAAAAATTTATATATGCCCAAGCACTAGTTTACGCCTAAAGACCTTATGCGCTCTTAAGATTATTGCTCATGCCATTGCAGCTCGCTACACAAAATCTTTAAATGCCAAAAAAAGGACCCCACTAGTCCAGTAAACTGACCTACTGTTTGGAATATGACTCTTTGAACAAATAGACTGCGCCTGAAATTAATCCGTAGCAAGCAAAATCAATGAATACACGGCTAAAAATGCTGGTTCCTAAAGAGGGTGCTACATGACCGTCTTCGCTACAACTCGCACTATGACCAAGCAGAGGACGCCAAAAAAAACTAAAATTGAGCAGACGGACGTCACCAGCTTCTATTACAACACTGAGCACCACTAGAGGTCGCTTCATTGCCATCTCTGCTACCACTTGCAAAAAGGATCCACCAGAGGCCGCTACATACTGCTCTGCTACCACTCACAATAACCAAACCGACAATGCTACCAACTATGTCACATATATTTTAAAAACTGGCAGTGGAAGTAAATAAACTTACCGGACACAGAGGGCAGGAAAATATAAAAGTCGGTTTAATTATTAAATCAAACAAAAATACACTAGATAGCTAATATATGACTGATAGAAATAGGATAGACCCTACAGAGACACAGCCTGATCCCTGCAGGTTGGATATATTTAAATAAATAAGTTTTAGCAGAACCCGTTATTTAGGAATACTTAGGTTGATTAACAATAGGCATCCTATTCTAAGAATATACAGTTGCAATGGGAGCCTCACAATGAGGACTCTTAACGTTAATTACAATAGGTAATTACGCTACAGTCGTAGCTGCCAATTAAACAGTTCGGGAGGCTACTGAAAGAAGCCCAGCAAAATCCAAAGTTTCCGCGCTGGTGAATCTTTTCAAGATACTAGATCGAAGATATGAATTAAGGTTTAATGTGGATTTGATCGCAGTCTCCTTACTGGAATAACTCCTACTTCCGAAACAAATTGCGATGGTTGGCGTTTAATAATTAAATTTTAGGTAATGATAGCCTAGAATTAGATTGGAAATAAAATGCATTTAGAAATATTTAATAATATGGACCTGCCTCAGGCAACCTGGTCATAAATGAATTAAGAACTATGAATTAACAGGCGTTAATCTTATGCCTAGGAACGGAACCCACCTCATATCAGCTCAATAATTTCCATATAAATATGTGGCTCCTAAGTCCTCCTACAAGTAAACATTTAGCCCCCACGGCATAATATGAAGATTACTATTGCCTTCCACACAAGGTTCAGTACTACGCTCTCCACCTACGCACAAGTTAGACAGAAAACGATTCGCCTTTATTGTGGTCAATGTGTGAAACGCATAAGAGGCATTAATGAAGCGCCAAAAGAGATTTCGCTATACTGGAACTGAACGCAGATGCTATAGCAACAAGGGTCTAAGGAAATAATGTACTCACGAGTTTCGCTGATGCTCCTTACTCTATTCTCTGGAATGTCGGGCCTTCTATTGAGCACTGCAGCAACAGACAAGGCAGGCTTGCAATTTGCGAGCTCCTTCGTCGACTGGTCGTGAGCAGCAATGAGCCTAACACAGGAGGCGACGTTATTTGCTTCTGTACAACCGCTACTAGCCCTGTGTTCTCCGCTACGCAGCAATTTCTCTGAAGCGACGATAATTCCAATCGCGCAAACCTGACGTCTCCTTTGCGATGCTGCAAGAATGCCCAGACAGCTTGTCAGCTCGCTTTTCTTTTCTCTCCTCATTACATTTGTTCGCGACCTTTGTGGTCATGGTGGGTAGGTTGCCTCCGACCGTCACGAACGAGACATTTGGCTTAACTGACTTAGAAAATCTCTTTGCAATGTCTGATGTTATTTCCTTTCTATGCAACTTCCTATCTCTTGCACTCTTTCTCTTCCTCTTCGCTTTTTTCTTCCCTATCGCATTAAGAGTTGGCACCACTAGCAATTCTTCTATCTCCTGCTCTTTTTCAAGCTCGCTGTCAACCTCGGCAGCTCCTTCACGTGACATGTAGATTTCTATAAGAAACAAACCTATGTATATAGATAGATAAAAGATATATATGCTACTATCAGAAGATCCAGTGTTGCTCCGGAAAATCAGAACAATCTCAAGAACTTATAATTTAAATAATAACGCAATCAATTCAACACAGAGCAAAGGGGCTATCCGTTCTCAGAAAAATCTGCAAGACCAGAATTCTAGGTGATATACCACTTTACTTATTTACCTCTTGTTGACTTGCCTCAGATAAAAATGATATCCATCTTAACCATCTGGGGAATATCACTGGATACTTTAGAACCAAGTTTTACTTTCCCTTGACGTAGAAGCTATTATACCTTCTAGCTCTATTCGAAACTCCCGTTGTTCAGATGTTTCCAATACCCATATAGCATTTTCTGTTTTAGTTGCTAAGTTTCTCTGGCCAATACTCATTCTTTCTCTTTCCTTTCCAGACACATAAATTTTAGCCAGTCGTCTGGATGTTTGATTGAGAGCTCAAGGGAGGCATGTGAGACTCCTTTTCCTCCTTAATAGACGCTGACTTATTTATGTCCTATCACTGCAACGTCACTTAATGCTCATTATTAAAAATTCTTGGAAACGAACATTCAATCTGAGTTTCCAGAATATTCACATTCACACAGAATATAGTTAAAATGTATTTTTATGAAATGTTTGCATCTGCTATGCTAACAAATAAGATGAGTGAAAACCCCGGGGAAATACCTTTAAAATAAACACATGAAAACGCTTAGAATTAATTTAGTAAAAATTCTTAATGAAAATTTGAAAAAAAAATTATAAAGGCTCACAATGGATGGACCTCTCCATGTATGCCACTGGTCGTCTAAATAATTTCTTATTCACATAATCTTACTTTACATGTTTACTTGATATTCTTTCAGTTTCTGCTCTTCTCTCGATGTCTTGAAGCGAAACTTGGCTATTCATCACTTTGTGTTGTCTAGCGACGATTCTTCTATTGATATGCTCACCATTTGCACAATACTGGACGTAGCAAAAGTATTGCTTCCTCAGTCGTCTTTCCACTCATTCTCAATAGTACGCTAACTTTCAATTATCTCTAGTTACTGATGATTTTTAAAAATTTTTAAGAAATTGTTAAGTACTTAGAAATCTACATTCTAAGGAAGAGCCTGAATAAGAGGAATTCTATGCATTGTTTCAATTTGTGTTTTATCTATATTGCACAAACTTTTCCTTGCATTGTTGCTCAAGAGATATTTCTCATTAATATGCCTTGCCAAAACTATGAAGAGCGATTTTATTAATCAATAATTATTATTTTTTCGAAATCTGAGGTAGACAGTGACCTTCCTCATGCTTTGAAGGTCAAGTATGCAAAATTTCATCAAGATCGGAATAAAACTGTAGATATCTATAAGAAACAAACCCACAAACCCACCCACAAACATCGTTCTTCTTCTATCTTCTATACAGATTTACTCCGATCTTGATGAAATTTTGCATACTTGACCTTCAAAGCATGAGGAAGGTCACTGTCTACCTCAGATTTCGAAAAAATAATAATTATTGATAAAAAGTCGATAATCATGATTTTGGCAAGGCATATTAATGAGAAATATCTCATTAAGGCAACGTTTGTGCAACAATACTTATCAACAAAGGTATCAACACGCAATTCACAAACACTCTGCACGGACCAACAATATATATCTCTTGGCAAAAATGCAAGGCAAAGTTTGTGCAATATAGATAGGTTTCAATTTGTAACAATCATAGAATTCCTGTTATTCAGGCTTTTCTTAGAAAAAAGAGTTCTTAGTACTTAGCAATTTCTTCAAAATCTTTAAAAATGATCATTAACTGGAGATAATGGAGAGTTAGCAGACTATTGAGAAAGAGTGGAAAGACGACAGAGGAAGCAACCCTTTTGCTTCGTCCTGTATGGAGCGAATAGTGAGCATATTAATAGAATAATCGTCGACTGCTAGACTACACAAAGTGATGAATGGTAAAGTTTCGCTTCAAGATATCGAGAGAAGAGTGGAAATTGAAACCACATCAAGTGTACATCTAAAGTAATATTACGTGACTAAGAAATAATTAGACTAGCATTGGCATCCTTGTAAAGATCCATCCATTGTGAGCTATTAAAACACTTTTTTTAAATTTTTATTAAGAATTTTTCCTGTATTAATTCTAAGAGTTTTCATGTGTTTATTTTAAGATATTGCAAAATTTAATAAAAAAAAAAAGCCCGAGCACGCCGGGGTTATCACCTAGCTTATTTGTAGCACATCAGATCCAAACATTTCATAAAAATACATTTTGACTATATTCTGTGGGAATGTGTATATTTTGGAAACTGAGATGCTGATAATGCGATGATTGAACGTTAGTTTCCAAGAATTAATAATAATGAGCATGAAATGATGATGCAATGACAGAACATTAATAAGGTAGCGTATATAGATGAGGCAGTGGAGTCACGAGTGTCTCCCTTAAGCTCCCTATCAAACGTTCAGAGGACTGGTAAAAATTTATGTCTGGAAAGGAAAGAGAAAGAACGAGTAATTCAGAGAAATTCTGCAACTAAAACAGAATAAACTATACGGGCATTTGAAACATCTGAACAACGAGAGTTTCGAATAGAGCAAGAGAGTATAAGAGCTTCTACGTCAAGGGCAAGAAAAACTTGAGTCTAAAGTATGTGGTGTTGCTCCGCAGTGGTGAGGCAAGTCAAGAAGAGTTTAGGCTACCGGTATATCACCTAGAATTCCTGTTTTTCCGTATTTTTCGCAGAATGGATAGTCCGGCTCTTTGTTGTATTGATTGAGTTATTATTTAAGCAATTGGGAGTTATTATTTAATTTTTTGAGTTTGTTCTGTTTACCTACAAGTGTAATTATCCCGGGCAACGCCGGGTACCTCTGCTAGCTATACAGGGTGTAAATGGACAACGTTTCACAAATTTAAGGATATGTAGAGGTTGAAACTCTGAGTAAAAATGTCTAGTCGCGTTTTTCGTCTGTGGCTCCGTTAAAAAGTTATAGCGCTTTAAAGTTTCGTGGCGTCACTTCCGGAAATCTATCTTGGTACAGACGCTGAGGAATTTTTAACTTAGCGCTATAACTTTTTAACGGAGCCTCAGATCCAAAAACGCGATTAGACTTTTTTGCTCAGAATTTCGCCCTCTATCTGCCTTTTCATTTGGGCACGACCTTTTAGAATCACCCTGACCGATACCGATATTCCTTACCGATACCGAACTTTATAGCGCTATAACTTTTTAACGGAGCCACAGATCGAAAAACGCGACTAGACCTCTGTGACTAGAGTTTCACCCTCTACATATCCTTAAATTTGTGAAACGTCGCCCATTTACACCCTGTATATATAGAAGAAGATTTTAGTAGCCAGGATAATAATGTCATTTCAAAAAAATACATAGCCATTTTAATTTAGCATTTTTACATGATATAAAAAGTTCTCAACTATTTTTGTAAGAAATGATAAAGTAAATGTCAGGTTTCTCACCCAAACGAAACATGGAATAGAAGTAAGTAAAGGAAAAGTATATATAACAAGCATATATTCTAGTTTTCACAATTCATGCTGATCATTTTTTCCTTTGTCTTGTGCTGAAAGTATGCATAATGCCTGTACCTGAATATAAGTTTTGAGATAATATCCGAAGATTGCTACTAGGAGCTTTAGGAGCTTTAGCAAAAAACAACTTATAAGAATGCACGCTTATAAGAGCATTTTATGAACATTTGTTAGGGAGCCCATTTCCTCCTCGAGAGACACTCCCCTGTCTATATTGTGCTATTATACTCATTTCCTCCTGATTGTTACTAATTTCTGGAAATGAATGTTAATATTTCCAAGGCAACAGCACATTCTATCATATATGTCAGCAATAATTGCGACGAAAGAGCTCTCTTCTTTGTGCCTGTGGACTGTAATTCCAACAATCTGAATAGGGTTATTTTCATTACTTGGTTACCTCTCGATGCAATTGCACTCTACTCTCGATGTCTTGAAGCAAAACGTGGCTATTTCTCACTTTGTGTGGTCTAGCATTCGTCGTTTCTTTTATTGACACGCTCATCATTTACTCAGTAACAGCAGTGTGCTGTCGAAAACAATACTGAGAACCTGTCTTTCCACTCTTTCTCTATTGTTTGCTAACTCTCCATTATCTTCAGTTAGTGCTCATTTAACTTGGAATGATATCTGTCCTGCTTCAGATGGAATGACATCTGTCTTCATCACCGTGAAACATCCCTGGATACTTTAGACCCATCTTTCCTTTGAAGTTTCCCTTGATCTGGATGTAATTCTACAACTTCCTGTTGTAGATGAAGACCCCCCCCCCCGTTGTTCACATGTTTCTGAAGCCTGGATAACTATTTTTCTTCTCTGGACCAATTAATTTCTTCGGTGGCATTTCGATATTGCAGCAGTATTTAGGAGAAACCACTAATTCCAACTCGGAAAAAACTGTGTAGCAGGTTGTCTTTCAAAAAAAAAACTGAGTAACAGTCTCGCAAAAAAAACTGTAGTAAGCTTGCAGAAAGTTAACTGCCACGTTTTCAAAATAAACAGATGTTGCGACGACGGATCTATCTAACTGGCCAACACTCAACTTACGTTACAGGCCAGAATTCACAAAACCAAGTTGCAAACTCCGTTCGAACCGTGGATGCTGTGGATCCGTGCAGAGCCTTTTCCACACAAAAATCAAGTAGTCTATTCTATTACCTTGGGACGGACTAGTGCAATCCATTAAATAATACGTTAAAGCGAAATTCCCCGCGTTTAACCAAGGAAATGAGCAAGAGGACGATTTCTAAAATAGTTTTACAGGCACCCCACCCCCATTGCTAACAGCTTCACCAGAGACGCAGTATGTGTGTGGTGGAAGGGAGGCACGTGAACACAATTTCCGAATGAGCAAGGTACGGTTTTATTATTTTAACATGACCATAGCTGGAAACAAACACAAATTGCGCTGTTTGAAATCAAAATACGCTTGAATTTCTGACCCACTCTTATACATAGAAAACGAAAATGAGACTCCTTTTTAGAGCGGAAATCACCTGGAATGAAAGAAAAAGAATAAAAATAATACAAGGAAGCTACCACTCTATACAATTTCCAGATCGGAGAACTAAAGCAAAAATGTATTAAGAAGTTTTTTTAAAAATAAAAAAATATTAATTAAAAGCTATTTTCAAAAATTTTTTAAGAACAAAGAAATTGTCCATCGAATCGTTCCAAATTAATGGTAACTTAGTTTTTCAGGTTTTGTTGCCGTCGCTGAAGCTCAAAAGTTCACACAGAAACAAATGCGATTGCGCTGTTTAGAAGGATGTTGGCCATCGTCGAATTAAACCCATGGCAAGATGGACCGGAGGATGAAGGACTACGGAGTGGAACATCGCTTGCCGCTGCGGAGGGAGCGTAGTCATATCGAAACAAAGAAAGGAAAAAATATTAACGAAAAAACAAAAGACAAACGGGGACACAGGACACCACATACAATTAACAGAAAAGAGAAGAATTAAGAGCGATCTAACTCGGGAGACGAAACAAATCACGCTTCGTAAGCAAGCTGGCACGATTACGCAGAGAACTCTCCAGGATAGTCGGTGAGTCGCACGGGACATCAGCAAACTCGTCGGGGCAAGATGGTACACACTACCATGGGAAATGCAAGCCTTCATGCAAACAAACCAAAGCAAGCATAGTTCTTAGAAAAAGACAAAAGTTATTCAAATTTTGCACTTATCTGCGTTGCCACCCCAGCGCTCCAATTCGCTGTTCAGGTCCGCTTAATCATGACAACTGGCGCGCCGTTCATCTCCGTCGGCTCACGCTGTGAAAGTCTTCCAAAAATATCTTAACTGAAGCGAAGCAAACCCACTCGATGTGTACTCAACCATCCTTGCAGGATTCAAAGCCACATAGCGGCAGACGTTCGAGTAATCTAGGAAATCAGTCCTTTCCTATCCTTTTGAGGTTAATCAGTTCGTCTAGAAACCATCACTGGCGGCCGACGGAACATGCGCGGGTCGTACCAATAAACCAAAATTGATCCCGCAGCATGATCCGGAGGGCCAACGAACATTGGCGAAATAGGAGCAAGACGATCAGGGCCAAAATAAGGACTCCATAACCACTTGTACCGCTTGGATATCTATTAACGTGTAAATCGAACGACCACAATACAGCGTGCTTGTTGGTTCACGGGTTCCAAACACACAAATCGTCTGAACATGTGTTAGGGAGCTGAAGGGAGCCACGTGTATCTCCTCAAGAGAGACCACCTTATCTATATCGTGAAGTTATACTCATTTTCTGCTCATTAATAATAATTGTATGTTCTATTGACAAGGCAACAGAACATCTTTTCATTGCATAATTTTGAAAATATTGTTGCATCATCACTGCATTGCTAATGTACAAAAACTTCGAAGAAAAACTTTTCTTGGGCGGCAGTGGATGTACATGATCTTTTGTGTCTGTGTGCTCTGCAATCTCATTGGGTAAACTGTTGTTGCAATTGCACTCTTCTCTCGATGTCTTGAAGAAAACTTGGCTATTCATCACTTTGTGTGGTTGACACGATCACCACTCGTTCCCAACATGCTTGCCACAGTGGTGTGCTGGCGAAACCTGTACACACAGAGCAAAAAGGCTTCCTCTGTTACCTTTCCAGTGTCTCTCAATAGTCTGCTAATTATACAATTTCCTGCTGTAGACGAAGAACAGAACATTCTATCATTGCATCATCTAGAAAATATAGTTGCATCATCAGCACATCGGTTTTCACGGCAACGATATTTCCCCGGCAACGATATTTCCCCGATATTTTCACAGCATCCATGGAAATGTACGGCAACAATAACTTCGACGAAACAGCTTACTTCTTGGGTGGCAGCGGTTGTACATAATCGTTTACGGCAGGTTACTCTCCAATCCCAACAGTCTAAGTGGAGTTATTCATTACTTGATAATATGTTATTGCAATTGCACACTGCTGTCGATGACTGTAAGCAAATCCTGGCCATTCAGCAGTCGCCGTTTCTTCTGTTGCAGAGGCACCCGCCGTTGCCTGGTATAATTACAGTTTTAGGTAAACAGAACAATCTCAGAAGTGAAATACTAACTCAAATTGAGTTTCAGCAATTCTCCAATTTCCTGTTGTAGACGAAGCTCTCGTTGTTCACATGTTTCCGACGCCCGAATAACATTTTATTTTCTCATGTTTTGCGTAACTCTGAAACTATTCGTTGGATTTCGATCAAATTTTAACGTTACACACAGTTTTATGTACCCTGTTGTTTTACCAAACATCATCATTCTACACACACTGGCAATGAATTAGAAACTCGTGATGAATTACTGTACTGATATTTAAAGCGGGGTCACAGGTCAGAAACGATTGTGATATGCAAATGAATGCAATCATGTGAGGTACATGCTCATTCCAAGCTGCAGGTACAGGGTAGGAACAAGCTGCAGCTGCTCAAGTTGAGCAAAATGGAGTAAACAGCAGACCTGTCTGAGTTCCAAATAGGAGTTATTGTGGGAGCTACGATTTCCAGGACAGTACAACTGATCGGTATCTCAAAAGGTCAGGTCTCCAAGGTGTTCAATGCGTGGAAACGGAAACCACAAGAGTTGTCGAAACGGCAGAATTGTAGATCAACACAGACAGGGACCAACGTCGTCTGAGACGGATTGTGCAACAAAACCGAAGGTCTACTGTGGAGCAACTGACGGTAGACTTCAATGAAGGATCATCGCAACCCATCTCCTCCAGAACAATGCGCCGAGAGTTGAAGCGAATAGGGATGGGAAGTCGCATGCCAGTGGGAAGCCCCTGGTGTCAGCAACAAACCGGAAGGTTCGCCTGCAGTGGTGTAAAGAACGGTGTGACTGGACAGTAGATGACTGGAAAAAGGCGATGTGGTCGGACGAGTCACGTTACACATTGTTTTGCACCGATGGCCGGCAGAGAATTTGGCGGCAGCCCCATGAAGCGATGGACCCTGAGTTGGAACATCTACCGTTGCCAGCGCAAAGTCCGGATTTGAATCCGATCGAGAATGTTTGGGACATGTTGGAAAGAGATATTCGTCGAAGGCATCCGCTTCCGTCTACTCTGCAAGACCGGAAGGTCTCTCTGACTAATGCATGGTCTGCGATTACCTTACCTGCATTGCAACACTTTAGTCCATGCCAAACCGCGTAATTACAGCCAAAGGAGGGTCAATACCATATTATATTTCTGTTCAAATCTCAGTTATCGTTAAAATTCTGACCCACTTCATATGAACTTTTTTTCTTAGAATCACCCATACTACCTCCCCTAGAAGTTTGTACAATGATTTCTGAATCACCCTGTATAGACTAGCTGGATTACCCGGCGTTGCCTATAATTCGTGTATATAAAAAAGAGTGTTATGGTGGTGGTTCGAGTGCGCTAGCCAGACAATTTTATTTATATCCACGCTTTCACTGCTAAGTTTGATGGTACACTTTATTTTATTGTTTGTCCGTCCGGGGCATAGACAAACAAATTTTTCGGGGTACCGACTCTTCAGCACGCTACATATATTTGCCCATGTGAAAAACATGGCGTTTCCAAGTTAATGCTTGCCAGAAAGACATTGCCCCTGTGCCTTATTGATACTCATAGCGAATGCAAGCCGGATGGGAAACTTTAAAGTGTGTCTGAGACCAATAGGGGTCTATTAATAAATAAACCGAAAAATGCCAGAAACTGTGGATGGACATCAAACAACAGAAGACAGAGAAACCACTAATCCACATAACGAATTTATTCTGATGAATACGTATTTCGGCAGCCAAGCTGCCTTCTTCAGCATCCAAGCTGTTCTGATGGTAAGTGAGACTTATATAGGCACAAAGGGCCAATCAAATTAATTATACATTAGAGAAATAACAAAAATAGACTGAATTCACACAAGATAATTAACTAGCCAATGGAAAATATTCAAGTAATGAAGTCACCAGTTGGTTGTTGCTAGTGGGGCGAGTTTGAAACTTACACAGTTTGGCAACCGTTTTCAGATGGGACAGATCAAGAGGGCCGTTATCACTGTTCAAGAGTTTGCTGGGTTATTCTAGGCTGATCGCGTAGCTCTCCAGGCAGTTTAGTAATTGCTGGTCCCTCGTGCTGTGGAGGATTTCAAAGTCGTCGAACCGATGTGGTCCAAAATGTGGTCTGCGAATCTCGATACCCGGAGTATATCGACTGCCGTGCGCTAAATGTGAGTCCATCTACTACGGGCAGTCCCGGAGAGCAGTGGGCACCAGGGTAAAAGAACACCTGTCTTGCATCAAGAATGGGAAATACGGCGTATCGAGATTCGCAGACCACATCCTGTACCAGAAACATGATTATCGGTTCGATGACTTAGAAATATTCCACAGCACGAGGGACCCGCAATTACTGAAGTTTCTGGAGAACTACGTGATCAGCCTAGAAGAACTGAGCAAACTCTTGAACAGTGATAACGGCCCTCTTAATCTGTCCCATCTGAAAACGGTTGCCAAACTGTGTAAGTTTCAAACTCGCCCCACTAGCAACAACCAATGACGTACAACCAGCTGGTGACTTCATTACTTGAATATTTTCCATTGGCTAGTTAATTATCTTGTTATTTCTCTAATGTATAATTAATTTCATTGGCCCTTTGTTCTCACTTACCATCAGAACAGCTTGTCTCTCTGATTATAGCTTCCTTTGGATGCTGAAGAAGGCTGCCGAAATACGTATTCATCAGAATAAATTCGTTATGTGGATTAATGGTTTCTCTGTCTTCTGTTGTTTAGGGGTCTATTATTTTCAACAAAAAGTTGGAGAGCATTAATGTCGTAGCCCCTTTCCCTCCCAATATCTCCATCTAGGACTTCATGACCATTTCGATTCCGCGCCTCTAGCCCAAGTTACAAGAGAGTTTTGCCGTTAATAGAGATACATTTGTCCTCAAGAAGTATAAGTGCTTGTCTTCACTTAAATTTTCCAAATTTCTCCATCTATCCCAAAGACGTTGTGGATTTGATGGAGCGCACATCGTGATTATAATGGCAAAAAGATTCCAGAGTTGCTTTGGGAAACACGTGGCAGATGCCTCTGCCATGTCTTGTCCCAGTGTTGATCACTTTTACACTTTCGTGCACACTTTTTGCAAAACTTTTCTGATTTTCACTGAAAGCCACCCAAATGGGTGGATTTACACATTCGTGCACACTTTTTGCGAAACTTTCAAGCAATCCATATTTCTAACATGCTTTTCTATAGCTTTCACACAATTGTCCCT
>JAHWFO010001010.1:49328-63100 GCA_023313115.1 Rhysida immarginata
GGAATGCTGAGCAAAGAGATGCCTCGATAGTTGTTGCAATCTCTCTGATCTCCCTTTTTGAAGATAGGGATCACAATTCCTGTCTGCCATTGCTTAGGGGCCTGTCCAGATATCCAAGCAACCTGACACACTCGAGTCAGCCACAGGATACCATCCTGATTTAAGGCCTTTAACATCTCGGACCGGATTTCATCATCACCTGCAGCTTTGCCAGTCTTCAGGGACTTAATTGCCCATCTGACTTCTGTTTCAGTGATACTACCGTGACTATTCTCCGCTCCAAGGTGCACCTCGTGATGATGAATCATCATTACAATTACAATGCTCATAAAAAAAATAAATATTATAAACGGAGATGAATCAAAACACAAGTGAATAAACTATTGGCAACAGCGAACTTAAATATAAAAAAAAAATTCTAAACTGAAATCATATGTCATATACGTCCCCTCATAAAATAATCCTATCATCCCAATGACTTTTACATTGACAACAATTTACCATTCAAGATCCCAGAACGGGGGGCACACTGTTCTTTTTATTCTTCGATCCTTTTGCTTTCCCACGTCCACATTTGGGTTTTTCCCCAACAGAGCATTCACCAACGATGTCTCTTGTAAGTGTTGCCAACAAACACAACATCGCCTGCGGGTCCGCTACCGGTGCACGGTCGCGTGCCTTGCCCTTCCTATTGGTAACGACCGCACGCGCTTTCAACTGCTCTCGTACTTCCTTATACACCATCATACCTTCTTGCACAATACTTCTCTCTCTTTTGTGTTTGTCAGCTACACTATCCTTTCCTCCTTTTTTACTATTAATTTCACCCACAACCTGTGTTTCATCCACCACCTCCTCCTGAGGGTGCATTACAGCCCCATCCATGTTGCTACAAGTGTCGTTTATATCATGAACCCCATCCTGGATTTCACCTAAGCTAGGTAAAACCATACTGCTTTCTTGCTTATTCTCCCCTATTTGTTCAAACTCCTCTTCCTGCTGCCACCAAGGAATATCATCTTCCTCTACTACGTCTCCACCCACCTTCTCGACTTCAACGTGAGTACCCTCTTCCATTGTTTCAATCTGCCTATTATTTACATCTCGGGACAAATCAACTCTAATGGCTTGGTCATTACTGTTCACTGGATCATTAACAGCAATCCCCATCACTTCCAAACTATCTACAGTACTGTCGCTTTCCAGCCATTCCTCTGTCATGGTTGCACTATAACACTATTTGTGGGCCTTACCCTCAAAAACTCTGCCTCTCACTCAGTCATCATACCCGCCTCGTTCATCATAACCATACTGTCCCTTAACACCATTCCTGCTTGTTCAGGCCCAACCACCTCCACTTTGTCCTCTACATCATTATGCATTGAGGGTTCGCTTGAATAATCACCGTAATTCTGATGTATGTATTTTACTCCCATTTCCAAAGTTGGTGAATTACCTGAGATCCCAGGAGATGACATTGGCTCAATTAACTGCCACCCCTCACCAATGCCCACTGCCTCAGCACCACTGTCAGCTACCATCCACACATTGGGATATGAGCCATCAGGAGAAGGGTCCACCATCTCCACATTACTATGACTATACTCATTGTTCCACATCATAGGTGGCTGACACACGCTGTCCGTATTGCTCAGAACGGGCCCATTCCCATAGTGGACCTCACTACTCACAACCCCAGAAACCCAACCCTTGTCTTTGGTACTACCTGCTCCACTGGATTAAGGGTAATTTCCTGCATTTTATTCTTTTTCCAGGATCCCTTTGTTCTCTTACAGCTGCGCCTATTCCTTCCATTACCCCTATGAGTACACTCACACCTACCGCGTGCAAGGTAAGGCCCGTTTTTCATATAACGTCCCTGTGGCTGATCCCCAGCCACCCATGAATTCATGGGCATCTTAACCACAACTTCTCCAAAGGATCCAGACGCTTGTGATTTCAATATGTATTGCTTAGGACAATGCTTTGCCCTGGACCACCCGCCAGCTATTCGGTTTTTACCTCGGCCTGACACCTGTTGTGTACCATCACACCCTCCTCCCACTCTAGAGTAAACATTGGCACTGCACACCATCACCATCGATGCACATTTAAAGGTCATTCCGGCCAAAATATCCATACCCAGGATACCATCATATGGGCGATCGCTGTAGGAATGCACCATAAACCTGCGTGTGCCCATATAATGACCCTGGATATTGACAGTTAATGACACTGCCTGGTTCAAGCACAAACAACTTCCATTTATCCCTTTGATCATAATATCTGCTGATGGGAACGGGGTGCATGAAGGCTGCCTGCACAATTTCCCATCTATCATAGACACTTGAGAACCGGTGTCTATCAACATCGGCACCGGTTGCCCTTGTATATGGATGGTAGTCATGCACAGACCACCCTCCCCACTGTGCATCGTGAACGGCTCGTTGGCTGCTACCCCTGCATTCACATTGCGGGGTGTTGCTCCTTGCTGTGGACAATTACGGGTGTAATGTCCTGGTTGCCCGCAGCGGAAACAACCAGTTCCAACTGCCAGCATCTTAGGCACTGCAGGCCCTTTCGCCTTCTCTTTCTCCATACTCAACTGGCTTACAGCTTGAGCCAGGCTTTCAACGGTCTTTTGCAAGTGCTTAAGTGTTTCTCCATACCCACAACTTGTAGTGGTAGCTTTAGGCAACTTCGGAAAAGAATTTCCCCGCCCTTCTTTAGGTGCGGATCGATCCTGTGGTGATTCCACTTCCACGCCACCGTTTCCTGCCTCAGCCACATTGGATACCCCTTTATCTTCATAAAGCACTAAGATACACTATGCATGTATGCATAAATCGGAGGTCATGCTCTCTGCCACTATACTACTATGCAATATTTTGTTATAAGTCACTCGCCTGCGTGCGGTTGAGCTGAGAAAGCGTCACACCTCCCTTTTAAATTTCTCTGCTTGCCAAATGACAACGAGCAGGGAGGGAGGCAATACCCCCGTGTACACTGGCTAAAACAAACGAACACATACACACACTGCTCACCCCGCGCAATATTACAGACCATTCACCTACAATATTGCCGCTACACGTTCGTTATAACGAACCGTCACAATGACAAGAGGCCACAGAGATCATGCAACTGTAAGACCAAAAACTTAATAAGTAATCAGATACAATGATTCTAGATCTAATTTGACATCATTTCTTCCAATACAACACGTTATGTTAATCATAACAAATAGTCCGCGACTACGGGGTACATAAATGTTATGCTAAGCGGCTCCACAGCACACTAAGTGATGATCGCCTCTACACATGTGCACTGGCTGCCGTGCTCACCATCGTAGACACTAATTGCATACCGGGAAAAACTCCATGGCACTTATTTTACAGTAACAAAATATAAACGATCTCACCGAACGATAGAAGACTTCCATGGGTGATGGGTTCTCAACTTCGTAGTTCAACTCCTTCGCTTACTTCGCTTTGTAGAGCGCTATTTTGTCAAACGTTCGAGATCATCTCTAGGCAATATAAGACCGAGCAAAACAAAATTTCCTCTTAACAAATGTTAAAGTGAACTAGCCCAACTTCCTTTAAATAAACTTTATAATTTATTAACCATTTGTGGGCTAGATTGAATATTTCGCACTAAGAAAGATAGCTAAACACCATTATGGCGGCGTTCTTCTCTCGCCGACTTTACAAGAGCGCTAAAAAAAAAACAACTTGTTCACTCTCAAGGAGGGATGAAACGGAACACATTTCTCTCCTTAGCTACATGCAGAGAGATTGTCGAGTTTCTCCGACAACAGCTAATTATTATAAAACAAAGAGGCATGCCGTATTTCTGAATTGTTGTAGTCTCCGACAACTGTCTTAAGTAACAACAATACTACAACTATTATCGCAAATAAATAAAAATAGCAACATCAAACTTATGTACTAAACAAACAGGCTTCGTTGTACCAGCATATTTGAGTTTAGCGTCAAGGCTCTGAACAAACACAAATATGACAAACTCAAGCACTAAACAATCTTCTATTAAAGATGAACATGCTTAATAATCCCAACTCCCAGTTCTTAGCATTTGAAGCAGCCCAAATAGTATCAACACAGTACAACTTATCCCACCTCCAGGGAATATTTAGAAACGGGTTAACATGGGCGTATATGGATGCACAGCACCAAAACAAACAACCACACACTGACTACAGTCACATACGCCACCCCTTAAGACTCAAAGAACCCAGTTCTTTCAAACCTTAAAAACTACTCTGCTTCCAGCACGATTCCGCCTATTACCACACAAACGGACATTGGGCCACTGACTATACTCAGTGCCCACGACGGGAGACCGCCAACCAGCACACCAGTAGAGCTGCGTAACCTCGCCACGTTTAAACTGAGGCAATTGGAACTGAGAGCCAACTGGACTCTCGCGCTACCTTACACCAACTACTAACTGGTATTTTCAAGCATTAATTTTAGCGAACAACAACATTAAATTACAAGTTTCTTCTCAAAGCATACTCCTCTATTTGCATGCGAACTGATTCCAGTTGTCCTAAAATGCAAGTCGCTCAACAGTTCATAGTCTACGCTACCTAAGAACAAACTGTTCGTATCTCCTCAAACATAGAAGATTAAACTGTCAAAAGTTCACGGCGGCCGTCAAACAAATATAATGCAATAACTCACCAACTCGCCGCCAACATTTTCTTCGATGTAACTGCTAAACAACTTGGGGCAGAAGAGCCTCAACAACGCAAACAAGACAAAGGAACATTGTCGAATTATCTTCGCCGTCATGCTCACGATGAGTAGTCAGAAAGAAATAAAAAGGCAACATCATTAATGTACACTACAATTCTAGTTAGCAACATATGAAAATACAATCATAAATTATTGTAAACTTAATTAGTGCGGGCTTGCCAAACGATCCGTTTTCCGACTGAATTTTTCATTACGAGATTAGGCTTAATAGCAAAGCTAAATTTATTTTTGCAACTGAAAACTTATATATCCATCTCGTCCGAAAGTTTTTTTTCAATCTCTCTTAATTAATTCTAAAAGACAACAACAACCCCAACAATTGTCCCAACGAGTCAGCATCATCATAAATACGAGAATTTCATCTTCGCCGACAATGCTATCTCGTTATAAGACACATTGTTGGCGTTTTTAATAACACGCTTATATAACGACTTAATGAACATTAAAAAAAATTACAATGCTCATAAAAAAAAATAAATATTATAAACGGAGACGAATCAAAACACAAGTGAATAAACTATTGGCAACAGCGAACTTAAATATAAAAAAAAAACTAAACTGACATCATATGTCACAGTTGTATTTTATTCTTTAAACTTCCTTAAGCCCATACATGTTCAAAATGTCCACCTTCTGCCACAGTGCACTCCCACCACCGACGTCGAACAGAGTGACATACCAACTGGATTATAGCTAATGGAATATCATTGATGGAATGTTCAATCTGATCTCTTAATTCCGTCGGTGTTTCTGTGTTTGTGACGTACACCATGTTCTTTAAAGTTCCCCAAAGTTAGAAGTCGAGAGGGGTTAAATCAGTTGATCGAGGCAGGAACTCCGTAGCACTTCCTCTTCGTTCTATCTATCTGTGATAGAATGTGTGACCGAGGAAAGTTCTCACATCAACATGAAAGTGAGGTGGAGCCCCGTCTTATTAGAAGTAAACAAACCCTATATTTCTATCTCATATAGTAGCTGAGCTATAACGTTTCAATGAGTGTATACATCAATTTGGGACACCCCGTTTATAATCAACAATGAGATGCAGAAGATGAAAATTTTCTAATTTTTAACTTAGGCACCACAATTACAGGATTAAAAAGTTTATGAAATGAGTTTTGAGAGATTGATTATCATCTACTCCAGTGGCTGTAATCGGACTATTGGAGTTAATAGCAGAAATACAATTCTTAAAAAATTTAAATGTGCATTTAACGTGATAAGCTTGCAGGGCAAACGCGGTTCAAATGTGCATTTTTTATTACTTTTTCCCTTTCTCAATACGTGTACTAATGTGAACTTTATAAACTGAAAAGGACTTTAACCATTTTTTTAAAAACGCAATATCCACAATGCCGTATCGATTTAACCGTGGAATAAAGAATAAATACAAACAGCATGAGAAATAACGACGTCATTATTCCGTGGAAAATTCAGACATATTTCTATTCAAAAACAATGCAGATATATTTGTTGCATCAATAAACAATACATCAAAATATAAAAACAATACATTATTTTTTATTTGTAAAACAGCTCAAACAATGAACAAAACTGAAGACAACCTGTTCCTATTTTAGTTCAGAAAACACAAATTGCTGTAAGTATTTGTTTAGAAGCGGATAGGACCTCTATTCTGCTTGATACCTTCAAATACTCTGTCTTTCATTAAAGTAATGAGCTTCTGAAGGACTTCAGGATCCAATTTAAACCATGCATCAGTAATTGCATTGCGTAGAGAGTTAACATTTTCAAATTGTTTGCCATCATGGTATACCGAGCGAACTATAATCCTCTATACAGGGTGTACCATGTAACCTGTACCAGCGAAGGTCTGTGGTCTGGGGACACCAATACCTATCGATTGGACTCCATGTATGTTCCGCGATTTTTTGTAGTTTTCGATATATGAATTTTTTGGTTTTATTTTCAGATTTTTAAAAATTTTGGACGGTTTTAGCTATAACTTTTTCTGTGAAGTGATTCTTTGAGATTTTCTTTGTTAATATTATGGCTAGCATGTGTGTTCGTCTGTAACGACAATAAACACCAAAATTCTAAATACTATTAGCTCAGATTTTGATCACAAAATTAAAATTTCTGTTTGAGAGAAATTGTTACTTGATTTCAACTTGAAAAAAAAATTACTTAACCCTGACTGAATAACTTCCTGATAATTTTAAAAACTTTATAAGTTCCTTTGCTCTCAAAATAACACAAAAAAGTTGGTACTTTATATGGCATTTTTACGTGAAAACGGAGTTTAAAGTTGATACAGTCGAAAATAGTGAAATTAGGAATGTTAGATAAAAAGATGTAAAATAACGTATTTACATAAAATTTTACTCGCAAGTACAATTTTTATTTAAAGCACAATTTAGGTAAACAATGAGACAGGGTCTCGGGCGCAGGCAAGTGGTTACCATGCAAGGAGCAGGTAGTGTTAAAAAGAGACAACAATAGGAATGACAAAAGCACGGCCTACGTTTCTCTCTTTAGGAACGCGCTTTTTTCTTTCGTCATCGTCAGTCGTTTATCGCCTACTCTTGCGCTCGCTCGTACGTTACTGTGTATTATATTAGATTTTGTGTAGTTGGCTTGTGTTTTGGACTTTGATTGCATACTGATTTGGACATTTTATTTCCCTGGAACAACAACTCGGCACGTTTACTGGACTTTGATATTGTGCGTTGTTGCTATGGCGTACTCCCAACGGGATTATGCAGAAACGCATTATTATTACGGCTGCGCACGAGGAAATGCCGGGCTTGCTGCGAGATTGTACCGGGACATGTTGATACGCAGAGGAGGGCGCCAACCAACCACTTATCCAGACCGACTTTTTTTTCTTCACGTGCACAATTCCTACATGGAAGGCCGCTTACCCGGATTGAGCGGTCGACGATCTGGTCAAGGTGAATCGATAGATCCTGACCGCGTTGACGTTGTTTTGGAAGAAGTTGCAAGAGATCCTTCTACGAGTACGAGAGTAATTCAACGACGCACAGGTAAATAATAATAATAATTGTTTAAAGGGTCTTTACGTGTTGGCTTCGGCCCCACGCACGCCTTCCAAAGGTCCGGAACATAATTGCCCGAGACTTCGAACGGTAGACAACAATAATAATAATAAATCTTTTTGTCCTTCTTTCACAGGAATCCCTCGCACTACAGTGCACAGAATACTGCGCAATGAGGGACATCACCCGTATCACATACGGAAAGTGCAAGATTTAATTGCACCGGTCTACCAACGCCGAACTGAATTTTGTCAGAGATGTTAAGAAGAAACAACGAAGACCCCGAGTTTCTCGACTGAATTGTATGGACAGACGAATCAACATTCACCCGCAACGGAATATTTAATATGCACAACTACCATTCCTGGGCGACCGAAAATCCAAAACTGGTTCGGCGTCACAATTTTCAACACCAATTTAGTGTGAATTTGTCGACGGGCGTTATTGACAGAGAACTGATTGGCCCAAAAGAACTCCCAACGAGATTAAATGGCGAAAATTATTTAACACAATGATTTTGTGGAGGCCATGGCAGATTTGGATGTCACTTTATCAACACGCCAGAACATGATATTTCAGTGCGACGGTGCCCCTTGCCACTTTGCAAGACAGGTTAGAGGCCATTTGAATGAGCATTTCCCAGAGAGGTGGATTGGCCGTAATGCACCAATCGCCTGGCCTCCAAGGTCCCCTGACCTGAACCCGTAGACTTTTTTATCTGGGGATGCTATAAGGAATTGGTGTAACATCACGAATTCTCGAGTTTGGAGGAGTTAAAAACTAAATTAAATGAAGCTCAAAAATTGATACGACAAAAAACCCAAGCCTTCCGACATTTGCGCGGTAATTTCTTGCGTCGGTGCCGTCTGTGCATTGCGGCAGGTGGCAGGCACTTTGAACATTTATTGTGAAAACAGTAATAAATAAATGATTTCTTAAGATTATTTCTGTTGTTTTAATTAGCACAATGTGAAAAAATAATTATGATTTGAATTTAAATACGTTATTTTACATCTTTTTATCTAACATTCCTAATTTCACTATTTTCGACTGTATCAACTTTAAACTCCGTTTTCGCGTAAAAATGCCTATAAATTACCAACACATGCCCTATGTGTCATTTTGAGAGCTAAGGAACCCATAAAGTTTTTAAAATTATCAGAAAGTTATTGATCTAGAGGGAGTTTAAATGATAAGTTTAAATCTGAGTATTCTCCTTTTAATGGGGAAAAATCGTAAAATAAAATGTAATAAAAAACAAAATAAAATAAAGCACCAATCTTGAATAACGATGAGAAGAAACTTGTGAAATGGAAGAAAACTTATTCCATTAAAAGGAGACTACCCAGATTTAAATTTATCAGAAAGTTATTCAGTCAAGGTTAAGTAATTTTTTTTTTCAAGTTGAAATCAAGTAACAATTTCTCTCAAACAGAAATTTTAATTTTATGATCAAAATCTGAGCTAATAGTAGTTAGAATTTTGGTGTTTAGTGTTGTTACGGACGAACACGCATGCTAGCCATAATACTAACAAAGAAAATCTCAAAGAATCACTTCACAGAAAAAGTTATAGCTAAAACCGTCCAAAATTTTAAAAAATCTGAAAATAAAACAAAAAAATTCATATCTCGAAAACTACAAAAAAATCGCGTAACATACATGGGGGTATTGGTGTTCCCAGACCACAGACCTTCGCTGGTACAGGTTACATGGGACACCTTGTATACATACATAGGGCGCTGCAATATTTTCCAAGATTATTATTTAGAAAGTAGATTGCAAAAAATGAACTGCTTTAACGGCCTTCTGAAAATACAATAAGTTGACTGAGTGCGAATTTCTAATGGTAATTGCGACCAGATCTTTAAGCCACTATAAGATACGGTCCTATGACGATACTCGAGTTTTTCAAAGGGAAGGCGAATAATATTCCCGGCTTGTCCGGTAAAATGTGTGTGGTTATCACTATTAGTTCTGATTTCAACAACAGCGGATACCTTTAGAGTGCCATTTAACATTTTATTCTCTATTGGATTTAGATCGGGACTTCTGGGTGGCCATTGCATGCACCGAATACCTTCAACATCCTGCCACGCTTTTGTTGCCTTGAAACTGTAACTGCAGCGTTGTCTTGTTGTAGAATCCAACTATTTCTACAGATATGGCAATGCAAATTCTTGCAGAAGTAACTGATAGGAAGCAAAATTTATTAACTCTGAAATGAAAGATAGTGGAGTTGTGCCATTGAAATCGAACCACCCCAGCCACTTTGCACATGCGTAGAAAAACTTTTTTACCTTTCGAAAATCATGCCAATAAGAATGTAACCTGTCTGGCCCATCCAGATAGAATTTCTTTTCATCAGTGAACCAGAATTCAATCCATTCATCATCCCAAGCACATTGTCCTTGGCCCACTGTAAACGTGTTTTTTGTGTGGCAGTTAAAAAACCATAGTTTAGACCTTTAAATGAAAAGGCATTGATTCATGTGAATGAAGATTGTGAACCAGTATCTTGTCAAGAAATTGAAGATATTTCATCAGACGATTATGAATCAGAAGAGAAAAAGAGCAGAGAAATAGAGTACGTTCCTTTGAACTATAAAATAAAAGTTATTAATATTGCCAAAGCACATCCTACGTGGACCTTACAAACTTTGAAAAAGAAAGGATGTCGACCTTTGAAAAAGATGGAATATTTATCCCAGTGAGAAAAAGAAGTAAAAAAAGGCGGAAATACGTTTGATAAATATTCAATTATTGATTCCTGGACTTATGACCGTTTTGTTGAAGCTAGAAAAGAAAGTTGGTTGTCACAAATAAATTTGTAAATATAATATATTGAATAATTATTTGGTAAAGAAAAAAATTGTTACAACTGGGATTCGAACCCGCCACCTCACACTAAAAATTTGAGTTGTGCGTAGCAACCGCGCTGCCGTTTGAGCTATCGGATCACTTACAATCAAAGAGGAAAACTTTCCCTTATATATGGTGCTCGAAACTTTAAACCGTCTATTTTTCAAAATTGGTTGATCAGTGCGCCTTAATATTTAAGTATATTAACATCCTAAAGGTATACTACAACTACACGAAGTCTCGTATTAAACTAAAATTCCGAGGTCGTAATGTCCCCTTGTTAGTCAAACGATAGCAGCCTATCAGAATGCGTTACAGAATACGTCATCACTGAGATTATGGCGACGAGACGTGGTTTCAGTTACACTGGATTTAAATAAACATAGAAATCTCATCCCTTTTATAGAGGTAAGTAAAGAAAAAATTTTAATATTTTTTACAAATATTACAAGACAATTTAATATTTAACTTTAACTTTCCTTGCGCATGCGCTGCAAGAATTTGCGTGACATGTTTGTGATCACGATTGAGGATTTGAGATCACGTTTTCGCACGTAACTGAGATTGTCGTTGACTTAGTCAAACGAAACTTAGTCAACCGCTTTACTAAATCGCTACGTGTTCGCCCCGCTTTATATTTTGACCGCTAAAATAGGAAACAAGTTGTTTTCAGTTTTGTTCATTGTTAGAGCTCTTTTATAATAAAAAAATAATGTATTGTTTTTATATTTTGATGTATTGTTTATTGATGCAACAAATATCTCTGCATTGTTTTTGGATGGATATAAATGAATGTTAGTTTGATAAGAAGTGTTCACTAAATTAGGAAACAGACTGTAGACTTTACCTTACGATCTCCGAAACGTTTAACAGAAACTATTGCTTCACTGAATTTTCTTGTAAATAGTAGTAATCGTTCCTTTTCCTATGAAATCCAGTTGTATATGGGACATCTCGTTTTAAATGAAATCCATAGAATCATAGTTTTTTATAAAAAATTAATGCCGACCTTCGCTTTCGAATATAATAATTTTTTATTTTTTTTGCTTTTATATAATCTTTTGATTTCAATGTATAGGAGGTTATTATACTCTTCATCTGCCCAACAATGTGCGTTTCGTCGTCTTGAATACGGCCCTGTATTACAAGGACAACAACGCGAGCGATGCCACCTTTGCCGATCCAGCAGGCCAACTTAGATGGTTCAACAACTCAATGCGACATTACGCTAATTCCAGTGAAAAGGTAATCAAAAAATAGTACACCTGACTAGATGATGAATAAGTGGGAGTAGTAAAAAAAATTTTTTTAAACACACTTTATTCAAAAGTGCACTAAAAAGTAAAAAAAAAAACGCCATCTATTGGTAAAGTCTTGAACGATATTATTCATATAAAAATTAAATTAATTAATTGCCACTAATTGATCAATTATTTTTAAATTGATTCATATATTGTCTTCAGGAGTATGTAAGTGTGTCAAATTTCAAGTCAATAGTTTAATAAGAAGTAACTTCAATATCGATTACAAAATTCCACCCAAACAAACAGAGAGACAAAGCAGATAGAATAAAGTGTGTTAAAAAGATAAAATCTTACGAACTTACCGAATTACCAATAAGCATTTAGTATTTGTTTAGTATTGTTACTAATAATTTCATAAAATCATTATACGTTCTGTATCCCTATTTAGGTTTACGTAACCTCTCACGTGCCCATGGGTGTTTTTGAGCGTCACGTTGATGACAAAAAGGGATATCAGTGGCTACGTGAAAGATCAAACAAAATACTTGTCGAAATGCTTGTGGAATATAGCTCCTCCATAGCAGGGATGTTTTTTGCCCATCATCACGCAGACTCATTTCGCATATTTTATAAAAACAAAGGTAGGTGAAATACTTATTAACAAATTTAAAACTGCCATACTTAACGACGTATAAAATTTTTAAGAAATAATTATTACTCGATATGCATCTTTATGTTCACTATGTTTTATTTATCACGTGAATATTGAATATTTTCTCTCTGTATAAGTGACAGCAGTGTAAAAGGGAGGACGTTTTGATCGGTTTGATAAACAAGTTTAATAAGCTGGATCAAACCAAATATACACAGAAATTGTAAATAAACCTGGTAACATTAGTGACATTATTGTAAACTGTCAAAGTTAATAGCTAACAAAGATTTGCACAATTATATTATTAATCTTTTGAATCAGATTTAATTTACCTTTTAATATAGCAGGAATGAATTCTCATAAGACTAAACTCAAGATAAAGGGGTCTCTAATCTCTTAACTTGCAATAAGCGAAAACGCAAATCTGTCGTTCCCTGAATTTTGTATTTCTCATTCGTATTGTCGTTCATGTGTTTAAGAATAATGTCAGTCTTCTCAAAAGACAGAGTCTCTGGAATTCATTATGTGAGTTAAATATACATGTGAGGCATCAACCAAACTGGAAATTCTGAAGATGCGTGCAATCAAATGCAAAAACAATCAAGGCCACTAGATGCGTTTGCGAAAAAACAAGCTACATGGCTTCGAGCTAAATAAACTCATTTGTATTTTGGTGAACACTTTTCCATTGCTCTGCTTACTTTGGGATTTCGCGATGACTGCTCTGATACTGGCATGTTTGTACCAAGTTATGTTTATACCGGTGGAAAGCCTCTCCACAAACACACAAATGTTGAAGCAAGGATTGATCAACGCCTTAGGCCAGATTTAAATATGACTTTTTCAAGCGTTTAAAACTGGGACGAACGTTTGATGATGGTGAACATTCAGGTGTGTTTTCCAGTATACAAGCTGCTGTATTCAGACCGTTTAAAATTAGGAAAAAACTCAAATCTCTTTTAATCCACGATTAAGGATTAATTTGTTTAGGATATATTTCGTATTCAGCAATGATGGATTGACTGATTTTCGGACTAATTCACGATTCTTTGTAAGAATCAATCTGATTATTTACGACGCGATGAAAGTATGAGGATGTCGTATTTTGCAAACATTTCCCACGAAACTGCTTTAAATAAATAAATAAATAAATAAATTAGAGATTTATCGGTGATGTTTATAAGTATTTAGGATAGTGTCACGGTCCGTTCGGAGGC
>JAHWFO010001012.1:0-22447 GCA_023313115.1 Rhysida immarginata
TATGGTATCATATGGCACCATTAGGGCACGTACTAATAAAGCAATAACCACTATCATTATTTACTGGTTATATTCCCTCATAGCACGTTGTTACGAGTCTTTTGATATATTACAGGCCATATTTTAGCATTGAAAGTTCCAATGATACTATATGGTAAGTATCATATGGCACCATAAAGGCACATGCTACTAATCCAATAACCATTATCATTATTTACTCATTATATTCACTCATGGCACGTTATTACGAGTTATTTGTTTTATTACATGCCATGTTTTAGCATTGAAAGTTTCAATGGTACCGTATGGTATCATATGGCACCATTAGGTCATGCGCTACTAAACCAATAACCATTATCATTATGTAATCGTTATATTTACTCATTATATGTTGTTACGGGTTGTTTGATATATTACATGCCATATCTTAGCATTGAAAGTTCCATTGGTACCATATGGATCATATGGCACAATTAGGGCACGTGCTACTAAGCCAATAACCATTATCATTATTTACTCGTTACATTCACTCATGGCACGTTGTTAAGAGTTGTTTGATATATTACATGCCATATCTTAGCATTAAAATTCCAGTGGTACCATTTGGTATCATATGGCACCATTAGGGCACGTGCTACTAATCGAATAACCATAATCATTATTTACTCGTTATATTCATTCATGGCACGTTGTTACGAGTTGTTTTATATATTACATGCCATATCTTAGCATTGAAAGTTCCATTTGTTACCATTAAAACATGTACTACTAAACATTTCACACCAACATTATTTACGCGTTATATTCATTCATGAGACATCCTTGCACGTACACGTGCCATTAGACTAATACCTGCTATCACTAGTTACTCTTACATATTCGTTCATGATATATTGTGACGATTTGTTTGATATATTACATGTCATATCTGGTTATAGGAAATTTTTAATGGTGTATCATAATGGTACCAATAAAGCACGTGCCATTATAGTACGTACTTATTTCAGCTATCGCACGTTCGTACATGTTCGTGCTCTGTCCCATATTAATGGGTTGGTGAAAACAGACTGTGAAAAAGTTAATTCGTTTTCACGTCATCGTAATAAATACTAAGCTCCCTAGGAATAAAAAAATTCTCTTGATTTAGAGACCGAACTGCCCTTTCAATAATCGTCAAACACGTGCATCCTGCACGCGCACCATCTCATTAACGTTTAGAGCACGCGCAGAGCCGAACCCATGTATCTTCTCAACACGCGTTTTCCCGAATGCGAGGATAATTCGGGTCTTCCAGCAATTCAATAAATCCACTCTTTCTATTGCAAGGCAATGAATTGTGGGAATTGTGTCTACAAACCGATCACATAAGCACATTTCTATACAGGTAGACCCCGTTATACGCGATACATATGTTCCGCGAAATTGCCGTGTATACCGAATTCGCGTAAAACGGGTTCCATTTAACATGTACAGAATAGAGTTTTGTTCTCATAAGCATTAATTATTATCCTGATATAACCTAAATAATTGCGTTATAGAAGTATAGGATTAGTAATACACCAGTTTTCTACTTTTTAGTCTTAAAATAAAAAGAAGTGTCCACAAACCAAACTTTATATTGCTTTGGGATCATCTGTACCAGAAGATTCTGAGGCTGTTTCCAACAGTCTCCTTCCTGTGATAGTGCTGCTGGAATCTCGAAGAGAGTTTGGGAGAGGAGCTCGGACTGGATGTTAAGAGATCGTTCGAACTGGCAGGATATTTCGTTAAAAGTTGCTTGATAGTCGGCTGTAAGGTTTTCTTGATCTTCATCGAGGACCTCCAACTCGGTTTCTAACGAGTAAGATTTTTGTGCCCGTTTTCTTACTTAGGTAATAATACTTTCTTTACGTTTCGGCGGCATTTTAAGTCCTACAACAATAAATCTTTTCGCAAACAGATAAGAAACTCAGCTGATCTTGTCCAAACTGATGTATAGTAACCTTATCATTCATAGATAGCCAGTGATGTGCTAACTGTGCACAAACACAGGGATAGGAACAAAACAAAATCCAAAACGGAATTCAACTCCTAACAAAATTGGAAGGGCTTTCGTATGTTGGCGATTGATGGTGTTACTAAATGAAAACCGCGTATATCCGAAATCGCGGATACCGAAATCGGGTATAACGGGATCTACCTGTATATAGAAAATGTGCTAAAAACAAGTAAATGGTTTAAAAAAAACAAAAGGAGACCACGTTAAGAGAAATTTTGATTTCTGCCGTCCGTGAACGGGAAATTATCTGGAATAAGGTTCATAAAGACTACCGAGATCGCGACCAAGTTGAGATACGATAGCTCGAAGTTGGAGTCAGATAATCACTGCTTTATTTACTATTGAAAACAAGTGCATGAAAAAAATGAGTGTGCCTAAGACCACACAACCGCTGTGAAAACTTTTATGGCGACTGTAATCGATTCTAAGTAATGTATAGGTAAATGATATAAATATTATTATGGGTGTTATTACTTGGACTAATCAGGAACAAGCCATAAATTAATATTATATAGTATAAAACCATTTATTTTCATTCGTTTTCTCATTAGATCTTTACTTATTCAGGGTGCTTTTGAAAAGGATGTCGTGAGATATCTAGCGATTTCTGCTCCTGAAAATAAACACACGTTTCCTCATATGTTTTGTCGAAATTGCATTTCTTAAATGAGTAAACAGCTCGTGAAGTTTGGTTAAACTCCGCCCATAACGTAAACAAAAGGGAATGAATGACTTTAGTAAATCATACAGTTCGTTGAACACTCGCTAGTATGACTGTGCGTCTTACCACAAAAAGCAATCCAGCCAACAAGAAATGTAAACTGGTTTTAGGAGACTTTAATCCTCCTCGATCATTTATCCACTTGCACGTCTTTCCTAATTTGTTGACAAGTTCATTTCTGAGGTCTAGAAAATACGAATCTTTGAAGAGTAGGCTGTGAGAAAAGTCGAGTTTAGTGGACAGGTACTTCGCAGAAACCTATTAATGGAACACGTGGTAGTGTTTAGTTTTTTTTCATGTGCTTTTATTTACGTTATGGGCAGAGTTTAACCAAATTTCAAGAGTTGTGTACGACTTTAAGGAAAGCAATTTCGACAGAACGAAAGAGGAAGCTTGTGTTTATTTTAAGGTGCAGAACATCGCTAGGTATCTCACAACATCCTTTTCAAAACCATCCAGTAGATCACATATTTGCATAGAAAAGCCCAATGGTACTGTAATTAAACCATTAATGATACGATTCCAACACTTACTACTAAACAAATATCGAGTATCATTATTTACTCGTCATAATCGCTCATGACATGTTGTTACGAGTTGTTTGATACAATACATGCCATATCTTAGCATTGAAAGTTACAACAGTAACATAGGGTGCCATATGGTATCATAAGGGCACGTGCTACTAAACCAATTCCAGTATCATTATTTACGCGTTATATTCATTTATACGATCCTTACACGTACACTTGTCACTAGACCAATGTCTGCTATCACTAGTTACTCTTATATATTCATTCATGACACGTCGTGACGAATTGTTTGATATTATACCTGCCATATCTGGTTATAGGGAATTTTTAAGGGTGTATCATAATCGTACCATTAGAGCACGTGCCATTAGAGCGCGTACCTATTCATGGCATCTCACATTCGATCTTGTTTGTGCTCTGTCCCATATTAATGGATTGATGAAAACAGAGTGTGGTAAAGTTAATTCGTTTTCAAGTTACCTTAATAATGAATAAACTTCCTACGAGTTTTCCCGAGTTTTCCCGAAGTTTAGTTTTTCCTAGTAAAATAAAGAAATCCGAGTTTTCCCGAGTTTTACCGGAAAACGTATCACTTCCGAGCGTGACGGATCAGACACTTTCACTCTCCAGCAAAATTTTGTATGCGGTGCGCCTATAGAAGTTTTCACTTCAAAACTTTTTCAAAAAACAACGCTAGCGCCATCTTTTGAGCAAACAAACAAAAATGAAACAATTTATATTCCCATTAAACCCCCCCCCCCCCTTTGGAGTTTTTGAAAAGTTTTTTTAGATTTATACATTTTCACCGACTTTATGTATGTGTACAAAATTTAGGAAGATCGGACTAGTGGAAGGGATTGAAATATTGATCACAAGATTTCATCCACCAAACATGACCCAAACCATGAAAATTATACAAGCTTTGTAATAATAATAATCTTTATATATAAAAATTCAGGCTCAGGGTGCATCTGTAAATGTTCTAAAAACTTTTGAACCACTTCTCCGATTGAGCTCATATTCGCAACATATATTCGTTAGGTCCGGAGTAAGGTTTAGATGCCCTCAAAGTGAGGGGGGAAGGGGTAAAAATCATATATCTTGGCTTATGTTTGTTTTTTTACTCAAGAGATGGTACTAAGTTTTGTTTATTTTTTTTTATACAGACCTCTCCCTTGAAACCGAAACTGGAGTAACTCCGCAGAAGCAAGACAGCAAAAAATCTTTCGTTTTCCTCCTGATGTGTAGTACTGTTTGCACATTTCAAGGCAGGAAACGGAAATTTTTGCTGTCCTGCTTCTGCGCAGTTAATCCAGTTTCGGATTCCAGGGAAGGTCTATATAAAAATTCAGGGTAAAACTTTTGAACCACTTATTCCTATTGAGCTCATATTTTCACAAGATGTTCGTTAGGTTCAGGTTAAAGGTTACATGTGCCGAGTGTCAGGTTGGCCCAAAGGGAAAAGGGAAAAATAATCTTTTGCTTGATCTGTCTGTCTCAATGATGTATATTAAAGATAGACTCCGAATCCTATTGTTAACAGCGACAAAAAGTGAAGCAAATTGAGCCATGACAGTTCTGGGCAGGAGTGAGCTGTGGAGTAATTAGCTGTCTGGCTTTTGAAGATTTTGGGCTCCAGGAATAATTAATTCAAAACCATTCCTCAAAGTTGTTCTGCGTACAACTGTACAAACAGGTTTGGTTTGGTTTGTTTGGTATTAACGTCCTTTTCAACTGCCATGGTCATTTCAGGACGGCGTTATAGGGGCCGCAAATTTTGCCTCGCAAGGGTTCTTTAACGTGCAGCCGGCAAACGACTACACGGGACCAACGGCTTTACTTCCCTTCCGAAGGAAGTGCGTGATCTCAGGATTTCCCCCTGAAAAATCCTCGTCGTCCTCGGCCGGGATCGAACCCGCGTACTCGAGCATCAGAGGCGATCACGCAACCGCTGAGCCACCGAGCCGATCTGTACAAACAGACACGAAAAAGGATCAGGAATCATTTTCCACAAGCATAAATCAAAAATACGTAAATAAAATGAAAATACCTAACTGAAAGACGAACGAAACGAAATTGAAATTGAAACCATGATCGAAAAATGTATATATAATAAAATACTTCAAATACAAAGTAAACGAAAAGATTGGCATGTGAAAGAATTATTAATCAGCTACTCTCATGTTTAGCCATGTGTTATGCATCATCTTCACTCACTTTCGGCCATGACAGTTCTGGGCATGGAGCTTCCCAATTTGCTTCAAGTTACAACAATTACTTCGGAGTCTATCTTTAATATACGTCATTGGTCTGTCTGCCATGAACCTACAATATGCGCGGACCAACAATGTATGTCATGTCCTACAATGCAAGGCAAAGTTTCTGCAAAAATAGGCTATAAAAAAATTGCTTTGGCTATGGTCATGGATGAAGAAATACAGGATGGGAAACTCCATTGTTTAAAGCGTGAGTTTTTTCCCACTGGCGCTCTCTGGCCATTTGCGTGGGCATTACTCTCTGTCTAGCAGACGACTACCCTTTTCCTCATTGGCCTCGATGGCTCAATGGTTGCGTGATCGCCTCTGATGCCAATAGATGTGGCTTCGATCCCGGCCGAAGACAACGAAGATTTTTTCAGGTGGTAAATCCTGTGATCACGCACTTCCTTTGGAAGGGAATTAAACCCGTTGGTACTGTTGTTTGCCGGATGAATTTTTTGAGAAAAGTCAAAGTTATATGTTTAAAAAAATCTGTATGGTTTAGATTTTGCTTTACTGTTATTGCAATTTACTTGTGCAATTATTACTGAAAAATAATGTAAATGGATTTCAGAAGCAGTAATTATTATATTTAGTAAGGCCTTCTTCCGAAGGAAGTGCGTGATTACAGGATTCTATGGAACTTTCAATGATAAGTTATGCCATATTATATAACAAACAACTTGGAATGATGTGTAATGATCAACACAAGGTATTCTAAATGATAATTCAAATTAATTCAAACTTACGTGGTTTAATGGTATCATATGGTCCATTAGAACTTTCAATGTGAACATAGTCCAGTTGAAGAGTATGGTTTAGCGAATGGTTTAGTTTAGCCTTTCGGTACTTGGTTATGCATTCCTTAATGGTTTATTATTCCTAAACATTTTTTCATGTACTCATTTTGGCTGTGTATTCACATTCAGATGAATCAAAATTTCTTCGAATTTGACCCCGAGCAACGAAAAAAGCTTTCAATTTAAACAGAAATAAATTCGATTTGAAAATTCAAGAAGATTTCTTTTTAAAAGCTCCCAATGGATGGCGTCTCCAAATACGGTCCTTTAGCAGAATCTAAAATCTGGGATCGAGCTCGCGTATTCGGGCATCAGAGGCGATCACGCAACCGCTGAACCACCGAGGCCGATTCAAATAATTTGAAGTGAAGTGTTATGAATGAATATAACGTGAAATTAATGGTAGTCGTAATTGTTTTAAAGGCACCTGGTTTAGTGGAACAATTATGGTACATTGGAATTTTGAATGCTAAGATATGGCATGCTATACAACATGGACTGACGTCTAATGTAAAATAATGATAGTCGAAATTGTTATAAAGGCACCTGGTTTAGTGGAGCCAATATGGTTCATTGGAACTATCAGTGTTGAGATTTGGCATGTTATATATCTAACAACTTGGATTGACGTCTCTTGAATGTATATAACGTAAAATTAATGATACTCGAAATTGTAATAATGGCACCTGGTTTAGTGGAACCATTGTGGTTCATTGGAACTATCAATGCTAAGATATGGTATGTTAGATACCAAACAACTTAGAATGACGTCTCATGAATGTATATACTGTAAAATAATGATAGTCGTAATTGTTTTAAAGGCACCTGGTTTAGTGGAACCAATATGATTCATTGGAACATTCAGTGCTATGATATGGCATGTTATATATCAAACAACATGGAATGAGATGTCATGAATGAATATAACGTCAAATTATTGATAGATGAAATAGGATCAAAGGCACCTGGTTTAGTGGAATTATTATGGTTCATTGGATCTTTCAAAGCTAAGATATTGCATGTAATATATCAAACAATTTGGAATGACGTGTCATGAATGACTATTACATAAAATTAATGATAGTCGAAATTGTTTCAAAGGCACCTGGTTTAGTGGAACCATTATGATTCATTGGAACTTTCAATGCTATTAAAATATGCTATACTTATATTTAAAAACTTTCAATCATATGTAATTATGAATACAACGTAAAGCAATGATAATTTAAAGAAATAAAAAGTAACCAGAATACCTGTGGATATGAAACCAGCAAAAACAAGACGCCACCGCTTTTCCACAACAAGTGGTTAATTATAATTCAAATTGGTTCCAAGGTACGGGGTTTAATGTTATCATTATGGTCTATTAGAAACTTTCAATTTTAACATAGGCCAGTTGAAAAATATGGTTGAATTGTTTAGTTTAGCCTGTCGGTACTTGGTTATGTCATTCCTTTATGGTTTATTAATTCTAAACTTTGTTCATGTGTTCATTTTAGCTGTACATTCACATTCAGATGAATCAAAATTTTTTTCGAATTTGACCCCGAGCAACGAAAAAAGCTTTCAATTTAAACAGAAATAAATTCGTTTTGAAAATTCAAAAAGATTTCTTTTTAAAAGCTCCCAATGGATGGCGTCTCCAAATACGGTCCTTTAGCAGAATCTAAAACATGTATTTTTTCTAAAAAAAATTCTAAGCTTTTTTCATGTGTTCTTTTCTGACTATTTGCACACAGAAATTGCAACATTTCTTCAAAAACGAGCCCGAGCAACGCCGGGTAAACAGCTAGTAATAATAATAATAATAATAATAATAATAATAATAATAATAACCCTCGTGTGGTCCTACGTCCGCGTCGTGCGAAGGGGTCAACATCTTAGAGAGATGGCCCTGGTTAACAGGTCTGAACTACTCTACCCTTAGATTAATCTTAAGGGTCCAGATGACCCAGTAGGGCTGATGAGCTGATTACATCAACCAAGGGCCTGCAGATGATGGAGATGGCTAACAGGACCACGCATAAGCCCAACGTACGAGCTTAGGTAGGGTCCGAAGCCTCTAATATTAATTTAACAAAGTAAGCTAGCCATTGAATTAAGAGACCTTTAATTTACAAGAATGATATGGCCTAAATTTAAAGTTAATCGAGATTAAGGAGAGTATAGTGATAGTTCTCATAATCGTTTACGCAATTTTACATCTTGCTAATATCCGAATATTTTGCTACGTAGGACGGAGCGCCTACTCTCCTCCTAGTAGGACTTGGACCTTTCCGAAGGTGGATGTCAAGGACTATTTAGAAGACATCGGTCCAAGAGAATAATCTTTTTTATTTCATAATTTCCCCCACTATAAAGGGTCATTTGCTTCTTTAAATTTTGATACCAATCTTAATTGATATTACAATTTATCTGTAATTCTTAATTTATTTTCATTAAATAATTGTTTATTAAATACTACAACGTCTTTCCTCCTTACTCTGCTGTCATATCAAATAGTCATGTGACAGACATCTTTCTGACCTCAAGCAGCCTAACGTCGACAAAAAAAGTGTCGAACTTTTGGTTGAGTGAAGGGAATCTCTTTGGGGAAATTGAAGGAACCATGATTGCCATACAAGACCAGGTTATTAACACTAAAAGCTACAGAAAACATATTATCAAAGATTCGACTGATGGGTCTTGCAGGAAATGCCATATCGCAGAGGAAAGCATCCAACACGTCATAACGTCATATCCAGTTGCAAAATACTTACGCAGAGAGATTATTTACACAGACATAACCAGGCAGCCAACATCATACATCAACATCTATCTACGATACACAAGCTTAGGAACATCCACACTCCATGCTATAAATATATCCCAGACGCTGTCTTAGAGAACACCACACACAAACTATATTTTAACAGAGCTATAATCACTGACAAAACTATCCCTCATAACAGACCAGACATTACACTATTAGATAAGCAAAATAAAGTGACCTACACAATTGATATCTCCATCCCTAACACCAACAATTTACAAAAGACATACACTGACAAAACACTAAATATACGGATCTAGCACACGAAATAAAACGCCTTTGGGGAGTTAACAAAGTACATAATGTTCCTGTCGTTCTTTTTGCCACTGGGGTCATTCCACACTTACTACACAATTAGCCTGTCAACACTAAATTTAAACCCACACTTATACAAAACCGTACAGAAAGCCACAATTCTAAACACTGTCACATAGTAAGGAAATTCCAACACCAAAACATCAATACTTCCCTTCCTTACATTTGAGTCCCTTGGGCTTGGCCCTCTTCTGGGTCCGCCTCTGGGACTAGGCCTCCGGACTTGATCCGAGTTTGGTTTCCCCAAACAACAATAATAATAATAATAACAATAAGAGGGAAAGAAAGAGTTTTGTTAAAAATACGCTTTATTTTATGTTTTATTATAATATCTCTTCAGGCCGGCGTCAACAATTAATTTAGCAACAATAAACGACGGATACATTTAACCCTCGTCATAACGAATTGTTTGTTGTGGCAATTGGACAAGTCGTATTAATGAATTAGTACCATTAAAACATGAACCAGTGAACCGATTTGAAAGAAAGTTCTTTTAGTATGCATTTTCATCGGTCCTGCACATGTGTATCAAATTTCAACTCTCTACCTTTTCGGGAAGCAGGTTAAATTCGACTTCCAAGATTTGTTTACAAGTGAAGCTAATATAAGCGTATTAAGAATAATAATAAAAATCACAAACACTGAGCAAATCTAAGTACAAGTTTTTAATATTATTGTACGAATTAATTACTACAAATAATCAACTATTATTTAATTATTCAACCTGTATACACAGAAAGAAATGGAGCCAGACAATGTGGACACCTGACAACAAGAATAGCAAGAAACCACTAATCCACATCAAACTTTTATTCGAACGAATGCGCATTTCGGCAGCCGAGCTGCCTTCGTCAGCGTATACAAGAACAGCGTATACACCTGAACAGAACTCTCTGTACAGATCAAATTCTTGCGTATATGTGAATGCGGCTTTATATTCGTTTATGTTTAGTGGTAAGAACATAATGAGATAATGAGATGGTTAGAAGTGCGTGTATGAAATACCTGTGAAATGAAGATATTTTTAATGTACAATAGGCCTATATGATACAGGGAGCAACGTACTGTCCAAATAAACCAGGGGGGTACCAAATGGTGGATATATACGTAGTATTTCTCGAACTATTACTTAGAAATGAAAAAGAGCTTTAACTCCTTTCGTTTCCCATCATTTCCGATCGAATGATATATCAAATGCCATATGTTGACATGATTCTAAGATCAAGTGAATGCCACTCCCACAACTCCGACCCCATTGGGACAACTTGGACCAAACTTCATAGTAATGAAGATCTTGCCTAGAGGAATCTGCAAACCGAATTTCACTCCCTTACTTCTCTAAATACACGTCGAACTTATGATCCCTTCTAATTCTCACCCTCGAAACTCTGGCCCAAGTAGGCTAATTAAACCAAGCTAAATAGTGAAATGCACATGCCCGTAGTAAGCTACATTCTGAATTTCAATCTTCTACCTCAAAAAACGGAAACTATGAAGGGGACGGACAGACGGACATTGTAAAACCAATAAGTAGCTCTGATATTCCGCAATTTAACAAGGATAAAAGAAAGGGAGTAAGGATACATAATTGACAGAGTTGGGTCCGTTATTGCTTTGCGTAATGCAAAATAATGATTAATCCGGTTATGCGGTAACTAATGCGTGTAATCCATCACCAGAGCAAGATTTTACAGGGAATAAGGCAACTATGTACACTGGACGACCAATTTATTAGAGACACCTCTTACAGAAAATGGATAGGCCTCCCAGTGACACCCAAACAATGGAACAGACCAAAGCGGTGTATAAAAGGGGGTTCATTGGATCAAAAGTTGCAGTCAACAGCAGAAGTGAACTGAATATGGGTAAATCCAAGGATTTCACCGACTTTGAACGAAGCATGATCGTTGGAGCTCGACGGGCGCAGTTGAGCATTTCGCAAACCGCGAACCTCCTCGGGTTTTCCCGTACAACAGTGTCAAGGGTATTCCGTGAATGTCAGTTATGCCAAAAAACAACCTCAACAAACACAACTCCGGACGAAACAGGGCCGTAGATGAACGAGGCCAACGGCGACTGGCACGAATTATCCACAGCAACAGAACTGGCAGCCCAACAAATTGCAGCGCAGTTCAATGAGGGAGCATCCCAACCCATTTTGGAGCACACCGTGCGGCGCACCTTGCACCGAGCTGCGTTTAACAACAGTCGGCCAGTACAGGTACCGTCGCTGTCACCGCAAAATAGGAAAGCGCACCTGCTATGGGCACACAGGCATCGCCACTGGACACTGGATGAGTGGAAGAAGGTCGCTTGGTCCGACGAATTGCGGTTCCTACTTCATCATGTGGACGGCAGACTGCACATCTGGCGCAGACAGCACGAGGCCAGGAACCCATCCTGTCAGCAGACAACCGTACAGGCGGGTGGAGGAGGAGTGCTGGTCTGGGGTGTCTTCTCTTGGGACACACTGGATCCTCTGATATTCGTAGATATATCCCTGAATGCAACACACTACCTGAACAATCTTGCCGATCAGGTGCACCCGTTCATGATAAATGTGTTCCCTGGTGGTGACGGACAGTTTCAGCAAGACAATGTTCCCTGTCAGCGTGTTCGAATGGTCTTTGACTGGTGCGAGGAACATGACGCGGACTTCCACCTGCTTCAGTGGCCATCTGGGTCGCCCGATCTCAATCCGATCAAGCATTTATGGGACGAAGTGGAGAAAACCATCCGACGTCCTCCCACACTATCGTCCAATCAGCCTGGGCTGCTATTCCTCCGCAACGATTTCAACACCTTGTTGAATCCATGCCAGCACATATTCAGGCAATTCTTGCTGCTAAAGGAGGCGCAAAACGCTGTAAGTGGGGTGTCTCTAATAAATTGGTCGTTCAGTGTATATGTACATATTTTTGGAGGGGGAATTAGTTGGTTAGCCTCGATTCGAGACCTGTGTCCTGATTGGTTAGCAGTGGGATTGGCAGTCAGATGGGAAACGGAATAGGGGATAGCTAGTTGTGTGAACTTAAGTTTATATCATTTGGAATCCAAGCAGAAATAGAACTCTAAATTGAAACTTTTTTAAAACTTTATTTTAAAAGCACGGCGCACTTATATACTTTATGCCATCTAGGCTTCCCAAACCCGAAACTTTATAAATTGTTTAGTTATTATGTATCATCAATATTTCCAGCTCCAAATGTTATAAACTTAAGTTTACACAACTAGCTATCCTCTATCTCTTTCCCATCGCACTTCCATCCGCACTGCTGACCAATCAGGAACACAGATCTCGAACCTAGGCTAACCAGCTAGCTCCCCCTCCAAAAATATGTACATGCACAAATACAGGGTGACGAAAAACAAATGGCAGATAATGATACATATAATAGATTAGGGTATAGTGATGCATTTTGTCCCTATGAACATGGGTCCGAATTTGAACGCTATCTGAGATATGAACAGAAATAAAAATGCCGCCACCAAGATCAACAAGTTAATAACTCAGGTTCTGCAACGCCTAGGATAATTAATTTTGTAGAAATAATTGGTTACATAAAACTGTGTATACCGTTAAAAGTTGATCCTATTCCAATGAGTAGTTTCCGAGTTAGGCATTCGTAACAGTGCTCACTAACCAGCACGTGTTAAGATGTTGAGTGCGTTACTCGGAAACTACTCACTTGAATTTGATCAAATTTTAACAGTATACATAGTTTTATGTTCCATATTATTTCCCCAATTTTCATCATCCTAGATCTTATAGAATCTGAGTTATTAACATGTTGATCTTGGTGGCGGCATTCGGACCCATGTTGAGAGAGAAAAAGCATCACTATACCATGATCCATTATGTGTATCATTATCTACCTTTTGTTTTTCGTTACCCTGTATATAGTTTCCTTATTCCTTGTAAAAGCTTGCTCTGATGATGGTGTAAACCGAAAAGCGTTAGCAACACAATAAATATAGTTATTGCATATCCGAATCAATCAAACATTCTCAAATTAAGGCACAACAATTACAAAGTGGCTAACAATAAAAAGTCACAACGAATGTCTTGCAGAATTAAAGGTAATAAGTGAATTAAATGATTCTAAATTCTATTTTATTTATAGTGGATAACATGAATACGTGTTTGGTTATCAATATTAAAAAATATGTACATTTAAAGTACATATGCTTTATGTATGCTTTTAAATGCATTAAATAACATTTATAAATTAAATAATTTTTATTATTTTGTATAAGTTTTGTTATTTATTCGTATATTTGTTTTTACCGAAAATTAAATATTTACATTACATTATCATGAAACAAAAGATGTTGATTGTGACTAATGAATGTGCAAATGAATGTGCATATGATCAAAAGTTGCTGTGGCGAATTGATTGCTTACTTTATGACAGCCTTTATATAAAAAATCAAAATAATTAATAGTGAGGAAAAATTTCCATCGCGACTGGCTCTTCGCAAGTGCAAAAACAATAAATTTATTATTACTACTTCCATAACAATAAACATATTCTATTCGTAATGCTACTTTTATTCTTATATTAATTAAAACGTCATCGAGCTCGTGTGCAAAGAATATATTTCATAAATCATAAAAATATCTCTTTAAAATTCTGAGCAACAGGAGGTATCATGGAATTCCATATACATGTATTTAATAAAAAGCTGCAAGCAACTTTTAAGTGTGATGATTCAGCTAATGTAATATTTTTTTTTTTTTTTTTAATTCTGTGAACCTTCGGGCGATTCTAAAACAACGAAGAGAGGTAGAGAAGGAAAAACCAGTTTTGCTTCTCGCTTCGTTACTCACATGACGACAGCAACAGTTTTAGATTTGACTCCATACGAGAGGGAAATTAACTCTCGTGCTAAGCAATGTCGGCGTGCGTTATCAGGCAGTTCTGCTGCGGATGCAAATTGAAGCATGGAGCCATCACAGCAGCCGTTATCCAGGCGGTAAGTCGCCCCATCCTAAGTCGTTTTTCTTAGCATCAAAGATATTCAAAATTGAGTCTGTTTTTCCATTTATTACATCAGTAAATGAAGTACAACTTTCAAAGTATGGCTGCTCTGCTCGTTCTAGTTGATAGCTTGAATTTAATATTTTGGAAGGCCTTCTCATATAAATAAATGTTAACAAATCATGAGTCTCTTAACTTACTTAACTTTTCAGTGAAAAATTTAGGAAATAATTGTTTCAAATTTCTAAATGTCCAATATTTATTTTCACAAGGCGGCCATTTTCTCCTTAGTAATCAAAATCTTTAAAAACAACGAACCATTACGTTGATGAACACTTTATATATTGTATATGTTATATAGATTGTTAATTTTTTTAAAGTATATGTAGCATCAACGCTAGTTAAATTTAGCTGTCTTGGATTGTTTGAAGTTTATTCTGTTACATAATTATTATTAGAATGAAACATGAACGAATAAAATCCGATTAAAGTATTCTAAATTAAATCAGCACAAAAGAAATGGATAAGTTTAGTGTATTCGCCTAGCACAATTTTAATAATTCATTCCTATGCTTTCTTCCAATTTGTACGTGTTATCTGTACTTCACAGTGGAGCTCAGATTTAAATGAATAACAAAATATCCACGAAGCAGAAATGCGCGAGACACTGACCTGAATCTTTTCTAACAACGATAAAGGGTCGAAGGATTCGTAAAAAGGTTTCCACTGGTTTATGCATGAATCAATAGATTTAAAATTGTCTTTTATTTTCTTAAAAATTTTCATTTAATGTTTTCTTCTGGTCGAATTAAAAATACGATTCTAAAATTATCAAACACACAAACACATAAATACACCCACAACAATACAGAGTGAGTGAGTGACTGAGCGTGCGTGTGTGCAGCAAAAAAACATGACTTTATAGTCGCCATAAAAATGATAAAAAAAAGCTTCTCGTGTACGATATTAAAGAAGAAATTACAGCCTGTTGATCTAAAATAATTATCTAATAAATAAAACTTTCATTTAAAAAATGCTGCTAAATTAGACAAAAAATGTTAGGAATGCATAACGAGAAACAACTTTTAATTTCTTTCCATTCTGTATGTATTTGCACCTTAGGGCAATCTAAGGGCATCTCCATTGTTGTTTGTTTGTTTTGTTTGTTTTTTTGGGGTTTTTTTGCTTTTTAATTATTCTTCTCTTTGGCTTTCATTTTAACCGCGGAAAACATCCTATTGCTCTTTATAAAGTTTTCTAAGGTCTGACTACTTGTGCCTAAACAAATAATACACCGGAAAGGAAATGTCAGAATAATTTGATTAAAGGAATTTACAAAACTGTGGAAAAGTTAAAGTTTTTAAAATATTTCGAGAGAACAAGATCCAACTGGAACTTTTCCATTTAGCAAACAATCTTTAATAACCCTTATTATAATTATTATTTAAACGAAAAATAGCTTAATAATTCTTAAGGATCATCGCTTATAATTAAATAACTGATGCAGTTGGCTAGCAGTGGTGAAACAGGCTTTAATTGCGCAAGCGAAAAGAACCAACGTATAATAATTAATACTTACTAAATTTATATAATCTATTTTTTATGTTTGCAATACTATTTTAAAGCAAGGCAAGTAATTTATGAGAAATATTTATTCGTAACGTCATTTTCATTTTAAGATTCGTTTTAATGTAACAAGTATTTGTAAGCGCAAACTCATCTGTGATGACGCAAATCCATTTGTCCGTTTTCCGTGGTTTTCCCGTTTTCATTGGCTGTTGGCCTGCTGCCAACAAGTTTCCGAGAAATTCGAGAGTGGATATCAGTAGAAGTTGATATTTTAATGTCAGTTACGATTTTCCTTATTTATGTAATAGAAAAGTCTGTTTAAGAAAGTCGATTGTAGATTCACTTCCAATTCTCTATTTTATAGAATGTGGCCCATATTTCTTTTAACATGCCATTATTATTTCTGTAGTAAAATAACTTATTCGTAACAATTATATTGAAGATATAAACGTGATAAGAAAATAAAGAAATCAGTACTTCTAGATACATCTACTGATTGTATTCTGAAATTGATACTGCATCTTTAATCTTACATGATGAAAGTTCGCACAAACAAAAGAATGCAGTATACGATTTAATGGTTTAATTGTTTTATAAATTTTCGAAGAGAAAAGGAAAGCCTATACCGCAAACTTTGAAGTAGACAATTGATTCATGCATTACTTATAATCAAATATCAGGCAAACATGAGATGATTAATAGAAATTTAAGATGAACAGTTAATAAACAAGAAGAAAATGGAGCTTAAGGTTTTTTTTTTTAATAATGCAATAATCATAATGCCATGAGTAGTCTTAATATACGGTATTTATTTTGTGCCATTTTCTATTACATCATCTACTTATTAATAACAAAGTAATAATGACATGTTTAGAAGATTTTAAAAATAAGTAAAATCTCTTTTTATTTCATAAAATTTGCAAATCTAAATATTAATTCATTTTCGGCGAGAGTGCATTTATATTAGACGAGAGGGGTAATGGCGATCACCTAAGAACAAATTACCATAATTACATAACCCTAAGTACACCTTATTTGAGAATAGAAAAGGGCTGGGGTGACACTTCGAATGAAATAGGATAAATCTTTCTACTTGTTATGGATAAGGAGAAAATATGGATTTAGTACATTGACTGGTATTCTAAACCAATACAAAAAAGTGCCTCAAATCAAAGAATCAACTAAAATAAATTTATCAATTACTGACAACAATTAAAAAGCTTGTACCGCACTACAACCTTACAAAATATCCCATATAAAATTTCAAATTATATGTATTCTATAAACATATTTCTAAACATTAAAAGTTACTTAAAATTTTTGACAATACAGTGGTTTTACCGGGGGACCAGTTTAATTTAATATTTACAATTTTAATATTTCATGCAAAAATTACAAATTTGTTTTGTGACAGCAGCCATCTCAGCTCAATAATTAACTCCACAATACAGTAAGTTTACTTATCCCCATATAGATATACAGCTACAACGCATTTCAAGCATTATTTTTCTACAGGATGACCCCGAACTTTTTTTTTTGTTCAATTTGTTCCTGGTCCCCTATTTGCCTTCGGAACAAAACCTTCGCTGAAACCTTCGAGCATAAAAATAGAAGGCTGAAGTATATGAGATGTAAACATGCTCTTTACACCCCTGAAGTTTCAGGATAAGTATTTTTCTAGATATTCGACAAAACGTCTAAAATCAAGTGTTCATATTATTTTGTCCAACTCCTCTATATTAGGCATGAGCCAGTTTCCTTTGTCTTTCGTGCCGGCCACTATAGATTTTAAAATTTGCTATAAATGATATGTTTTTCATTTTTACCATTTAACATTCTATTAGTTATTATAGTAGGTATTCCATAATTATAATTCTCGAGTCCGCCTGGTCGTGGGTTCGAATCCCGCCGTGGGCATGGATGTTTGTGTTTGTCCCGGGCTGCGCACAGATATAACTTGTGTAAAAGGCGCAAAATGACCGACGCCAAAAGTAGTCGACGCCAAAAATTTCTAGAACCCCCCCCCCATAATTATATTATGATAAAATGATAATTATAAAAACACTCTGTGTTTCTTTACTGCCTATCATATATTAGAAATTTTATTAGAATACAGTAAGTTTTAAAAATTAGTAAATTGCTTTTAATAAAACTCGCTCAAAAAATTGTTTCAGTGTTTATAAAAACACTATAAAATAGGGTTATAAAAACAAACCATGCAAGGCATTGGTGAAATTCAATGAAAAATAACAACAAAGCAAATCGTTTTTGATAGAGATTTATTTTGATAAAAATTTTGATAAAAACAACTTTATAAGTGAGAAAAATATTTTTGTTAATTTTTTTGTTAATCTTAATTGTGGCATTTAGCTAAATTTTAAAAGATTTATAAACTACATAATTTTGATGAAATTTGTAATTGTAGCAATTTGAATCAAAATTTATTAACCTCAACAATTAAATAAACTGCATATAAGCAAAAATAAAATAAAATAAATGGTCACAGAGGATGGAACCATGTCCTGAAAATGATATTAAGTCTGACAACTCGATCACTGCTATACTAATGGTCATATGCCCGTGAAATGGTTATATGTCCGTGAAATGCCAGGATTCCTTGGCAACATACGGGCGTCACTGTTGCGACGATGCAATACATGTATCGAAATGCTTGGTGGGCACTTTGAGCAGCTTTTGTAAGCGTTGATTTCACCCGTCAATAAATTGATAATACGTTGTGTTCTTTCATTTGCACGTTACATCACTTTTCTCCCCCATAGCCGGACTATGGTAGGGTTCCGACCTTACGTGCTACGGTAAAAAAAAAACTTCATTTTGGTGTCCCTAACCGTGTGTAATGTTTGGCAATTACCTTTAGAAACACCATGTATATCCAAGATTCTTTGACTGGACTAGAACTAATTTCAACTAGATAATGACAAGACTTTATTTGCAATGTATGAACAAATTAGGTGATATGCCTGGCGTTACTCGGGCTATTTGTTGATGAAATTTTGCAATATTTAAATTTGAATATAAATAAGAATAAATGAAATATCCTTAAAGTATCTATTCACTTTGAAAAAAACAAAATGGTTTCTTTAAAATGCTCGCACCGGAATTTTGTGTCTAATTGTGTTTGCCCAGTAAAATGGACATTGCATCTTTAACATTTTAGAAAATCAAAGAAAGGCTATGGAGTATAGAATTATTTTTGTTCCTCATCAACATGTAACCGTTTCAATGGAGTTGCAATCAGTCAAGAGGATGGAATCCTGTCCTGAATGTTTTTGTTTACATCGACAGTATCAGTTTTAACAGCAAGGATTGCCCTCTAACACAATCAGTTGAGATCTAATACGTTTAGATAAATATTATCTATAACTTCTCTAAAGGAAAAGAAAGAAAGAAAATACAGGACGTTTGGTTTGTATAACTTGTCTCTAAAGGAAGTTATTACATTACAAAAACCATACGAAAAAAATTTTCTGCAGTTATTAGCTCATTAGGGAAAGTACCACCACCTTTTCAGCAAAAGCTTGAGCAACTATACGCCCTAGAAGTTTTATTCTCTTATTTGTTTTAGAATAATTTCTTACATCTCTCCAAAGATTTTAATAAAAAAAAAAGAAATAATGATTTTTATTTATTTATTACTTTTTATAACTATTCATCTTGAAACGTGAATCATTAAGGCAAGGATCGTAGCTGACGAAAAAGACAGGCCCTGGCCGATGCCGACGCGATCTAAACAAGACGTGGCACTGCTTTTATGACGGATGGATTTTGTGAGGTCATGCAAAAAGAAATTTAAAAACAAAATAAGGATATCTTAAATTTAAATAAAATGATTTATTGAAAAAGTAAATGACCCAGGTTAGGTAGTAACGCATTGTAATATACGGTATTTACTTATTTATCTAAAATAAATTCACATTTCAAAATATCCCATCGGTTTTCGTGACGTTTCAACAATAGTAGTGACGTAGGGCCATGGCATTGTATAGATCGCGTCGGCTTCGCCCTGGCACTGAAAAGTCACCTGATCTTCTTAGTCGAACATTATCCTTTAATCCTTTAAGTGAGGATAAGACTATGGTCGAAGTAACAATGTAACCTTCATTATTTCCATCTTGGATTTTAGGAAACAGTATTTTTTCGTTTGTTGAAAACAATGAAGTTTGCACTGTTGCTTGGACTAAGATGGTCAGGTGATTTTCAGTGCCGGGGCCTGCCTTTTTCGTCGCTATGGCATGTATTAATTTCATCAACCAGGCCCGCCGCCAGAAATGTTTGGGCCCCTGACAACTGGATACGTGTGGGGCCCCCTGGGCTCTGCCTCGTGCCTGATTAAGTGTGGCTGACGAGGCCCCCTTTGAGTTGGGGCCCCGGACTAGAGTCCCGTTTGTCCCCCCCCCCTGGCGGCAGCCCTGCATCAACCATTGATAACGCAGCCTACAAACTCCACCAGCCGATTGCTCACACATGCAAGAAAACAAACTTAACCAAGTCTATTTCGGGTCTACGACAATTGGGTGAAGGACAATTCGGTGGACGTGACAATTAGGCGAACGTCAATTCGATGGATGCGACAATTCGGTGAACTTCAATTGGGTGGACAACAATTCGGTGGAAATGCAAATTCGATCGAGATTTTTAAATCGCCGAAGAATTTGAGTATTTAACTCGTTGTTTGTTTATAATTGACACATGAACACTTCATATGCGGGAATGAATATTTCTTCATTCATTTTAGGTCGAAGTCACTTTATATGCGGGAATCTTTTTTTTTATTATTATTTATTAGCTTACATATAAATGAGATTATTTCTTTATTAAATAATTTATTAAATCATTTTTTAAAAAGTAACATTTTCTATTTTGTTTTATTGCTAAGAGTTCCATTATTCAATCAGGCAGCGCAACATACTTTAATCCCCCTGTATCTCTGTGGGGGTTGGCTTGCGACACCATGTTCATAGGAATAAAAATGCTTCTTTATATATGTTCTCTCACGTGTATGAATATTTACCATTTATTTCCGGACACCCTGTAGAAAGATGATTGAAGGGGAGGACAAGGGGTAGACTTCATTTCGTTTTTGGGTTGAAAGCGTTTGTCCCCTGTTAAATTTTAGCTTCTTCCCCATCATCCCCCAAATGGTTAACAGGATTAAAAACTCAATACACATGAAAATTGTACAGAATTTTGAAAATCATTTCAAAAACTGAGAGGAACATATACCTGAACAAATTTTCTTGATGCATTATTTTTTCTTTTTGCTACTCCCATTACTAAGCGGGTGGTCATAATTCAGTGATATGACCGTGTATATAGATATAAAGATTATTAATTTTTATGTTTTCGAGAGATTTATCTCCAGTTTTAGATTTTTTCCATCATTGTGATAGTATTATACAGGGTGGGGGACGCATTAATATGAGCACCTGCTAGTATCCGAAATATCCACCTTTGGCGGCAAGCACAGCAGCTAGTCGACGTGGCAGAGAGTCAATAAGTCGTCGGAAGGTGGTTGCAGGTATCTGGGACCATTCGGCGTTCAGTGCATCCCGTAATTCCATCACCGTGCGTGGTGGAGGGTCCAGCTTGCGGACATGGCGATCGAGACGGTCCCGCAAAGGTTCAGTGGGGTTGAGGTCCGGGGAGTTTTGGTGGCCATGGGAGTAGCTTGAATTCATCCTCATGCTCCTCGAACCAGTTGTGGACAATTTTGGCAGTATAGTAGGGAGCATTGTCCTGTTGAAAGGCCATAACCCAGAGGAAACACTGTCGATATGAAGGGGAATACCTGGTCTGCGACGATCGTCAGGTAACGAACAGCATTTAGTGTACCCTCCAGCGGTGTCAGTGGACTCGGACCATACCACGAAAACATCCCCCAAACAGTCACACCTTCCCCACCAGCCTGTCGTCTGCCAACGATGGTGTCGGGATGCCTGTTCTCAGATGCTTCCCGGCGAATTCTCCATGGTCCGTCCACTCTGTTCACCAGAAACAGCGACTCGTCAGAGAAAGAAACCCTTTGCCACTCGGCCGAGGTCCAATGGCGACAGTCCATTGCGAATTGGAGGCGTTTTCGGCGATGCACAGGCGTCAACATGGGTGCTGTTACCATACGCCTGCTCCGGAGCCCCAACCTCAAGAGGGATCGTTGCACTGTCATGCTGCTGACACGCCAAGTGACCCCACTGTTCATTTGCTGTGTCAGTTGCTCACAGCGGCACGCCGATTGTCTTGGCCAGGCGTCGTAACCGACGCTCGCCTCTAGGATCGACGGCCCGTGGGGCCCCACAGTTACCTCTTCGGTTGCTCGAAACTGTCTGGTTCGTCCAGTCGCGGTACACATTTACAAGGGCAGCCCTAGAGCAGTTCACAAAGGTGGCAGTTTCTGAAATGCT
>JAHWFO010001015.1:0-45041 GCA_023313115.1 Rhysida immarginata
ACGGACTTGCCGCATAGGTGACATCCAACGATGGTTCCACGTTGGAACTCACTGAGCTCTGCCGAACGACCCATTCTTGCCAATGTCCAAGCAGAGTTGTGTCTGAAGGTGTGGGAAGCTATTTAAATGATGTGCAAGTCATTATCATGTAACATTGGGCCAATCGATGATCTGTGAGGGGTGTCCGGATATTTTTGATCATATAGTGTATATAATTCATCTGCTGCTCCTCGGCGAGTAGTTTTTGGCGTTTCTTCTCCTGGATGGCTTGTATGGGTGAGAATAGTCGATTGAAGTTGATTTCCTTTGCCAATGTTGTGATCCAGTCGCGGCCCATGAGTCCAGTGGAGCTACCCTCGACCACAGAGCAGGCTGGTGTCTTCTATGTTAACTTGGACTCGTGTCTTTCCCAAGTTGCGAACTTGAAGCCTCATAATTTTTAAACTGGCGGTCAGCCTTCTGCAGATGGATATGGAGCTTGATTTTCCAAAGTCGGGTGACTTCAATTATGCCACACAGCGCTCCTTTGTCTATTTCCATCTGAAGCGTCCTCCCATCTATTTAAACATGGATCATGTTCGGCTGCAAGTTTTATGATTTGGTTCCCCATGTAATTTATTCAGCATTTGGACACTATCGACTGGCACTTCGTTGGGGGAGGAGCGACAGACATTTTGTTTTTGACTGACAGAATTTGGCCATGTGCCTAGTCATCTGACACGAACAGCAGGTGGCGGTTTTAAAATTGCATGTGTCGGCCCAATGTTGACTGCCACACCTGCCACTTGTTTTCTTGGGCACAGACTTATTCCCGGTAGAGGAGCTACGATTCACGGCTGACCTGGGACGCTCATTGCTTCTAGTATCCAGTCACACAGTATACTTTTTCTGTCGGGTTCTTCCCCAATATTTTGTCTTCATGGGTGGGGTCTCGTAGCCTAATTTATTGGTTTCCTTGTTTATCGGGACGCTGGGGACGCTTACTGCCTTCGCAATGGCCCAGGTGGCTTTGAGACTTTAGGCGATCTCGTATGCCTTGTCAAATTGGTCGGGCTGTTTGGCAATAATTTCATCCCTCGTTTCTGGCGATCGCAGACCGTGAAGGAATTGTTCTATAAGCATTCTATCTAGGAAGGAGCCATATTTACATTGCGCGGTGCTCTTCCGCAGGTGAAGCACATATTGTGCTATTGTTTCATCCGGGTTCTGCACTATTGCTCGGAACTTCACACTCTCGACATACTTCTTCTTGGGCCTGTCGAAATGGCTGATCAAGATCAATTTCAATTCGGTGTACGGGATGGTTTCAGGCTACCTGGGGCTGGCAAGAATCTTTAAAACTCCGTTCAACTCTGCCCCCGTACGGACTCGAGCGTACGCGGCGTACTTTGCATCAGGAATATTGGATAGTTGGAGGGCCTACTCGTAGCGTTTAAAATACTCGCCGACGGAAGTCTCTTCATCCATGCTATACGGTGGCATCGTGAACGGGAGAGGTCTTGCAGTGGAGAGCTCCTCTGCACTCTCCGCGCTGTGAGCTGGAAGCGCCTTTGCCAGCTGCGCTACCGCTGTGTTGGTGGCTACGTGTAGGGCAGTGGCAATCATTTTGGATAATTTCTGCACGAGTTCCGGCGGAACGGTCTTATTGGGTTTTCTTTGTCTCTTTAAAATAAGTAGTCACTTTTATTTGATTATTGGCATAATACTTTCACCGAGATCCGTCTGGAGTCTGTGATTAATGTTGGGAGTTTTTTTCCCCTCAGATCCCACTTCTGACACCAAAAAATGCCGTCTTAGCCGGTGAGGGTGAGGAGTGATCATATATGTTCTTAACTATTAGGTTATTTACCTGTGGGATCACGCTGGCTTGGAACACTGATATAGAGCTTCCATTCTAAAACGTCTGTGGCAATTAGAAGGATGACAGCTGAGCATCCATCAGCAACAAGGAACGGATAAACACTCATTTCTGGCAATCATCGCAAGGAACGACAACAATGACCACACAAAGAAACGTCACATAACAATTAACGATCGTCGTGAGAAACAATCATCGACTTGCTGTTTGCCGACATGACCATTAGCTGCTCAGAGTTGAATACTGTTGGTCAGCATAAATATCCTGGCTTACACGGTGTCAAACATTTTCATGTTGAAGTTGGGAATCCTTGCTGGTCCATCTAATGTATGAACATTGTTAGTAGAAAACCATTCAGTAACAACTCATGCTGTGTGGATAGTTGAATTGTTTAGCTGCCATACCCACTGCTTTTGTCTGTAGTGTCTCTTGCAGAAAGGAATGAAAGTGCTTTGAAGGTTCTTCCAAGTATTTGGTTGCCGTATACGAATGCGTTCCAGTTATAAGGTCTCCAAAGTTTTTTCTCTGCAGTGAGAGTATGTAGAAAGGTATGGATGCTTTTAAAATTTTGCGGGAAATATTTCGTCTTTACTAACATAGATGGCAGCACTATACCGTGAACGGCGTGAATACCGTGCACGTTGCGCGAACGATGTTTCATATACTTAAAATGACGAAGTTTAGTTTACAAGATCAACGTGTAATAATTCATTTTCTGCATTTGCGGGGTGAAACACACATCGAAATTCATCACCAATTGAGTGAGGTATGCGATGAAGGCATTATGAATGTTAAAAATGTGCGTTCATGGATGGGATAGTTTAAAGAAGGTCGAGAATCATGTGAGAATGAACCGAAGCAGCCTCGACCACGAACCAGACGGTTGGAAGCCATGATAAATCGTGTGGAACAAGTTGCTATGGAAGACCGTCGCTTAGGTGTGCATGATACTGCCTCTAAATTTAGCATTTCCATGGGGTCTGTGGAGTCCATTTTGCATGATGAGCTGAAAATGCGGTAAGTTTCTTCAAGGTGGGTCCCATGAATGCTGACCGATGAACACAAGTCTGCGCACTTACAAGACCGGCAAAACCTCGGTGGCAATTTCTCAGCAGATGTTGACACGTGATGCAGCAATGAACGGTACTTTCTTTTCATCAGTTGCGATGATGGATGAGACGAGAATTCCATTTTTAACCCGGAAACGAAGCGCCAATCTTCACAATGGAAATACACTGATTCACCACCACCGAAAAAATTTCGAGTCACAGCCTCTGCTGGGAAAGTTATGGTGGCCATGCTTTGGGACAGCGAAGGCGTAATCCTCACGCATTGTGTTCCAAAGGGTACAACTGTTACAGCTAATTCATACAAAAATGTATTGAGAACAAAATTCCTTCCAGCATTGCATGAGAAACGACCAAACAAGACTGGACGGATGCTTTTTCATCAAGACAACGCCCCTGCTCATCGGGCGCTCCTAACTCAACAGTTTCTTCAAAATAACTGAGGTGGTGTTCCATGCTCCATACTCACCAGACCTCGCTCCTAGCGATTTCTGGCTAATTCCAATCAGGAAGGACACTCTCCGTGGCTGCTCGTTTACCAACAGAGCTGCCGTTGCTTCAGCGATTTACCAGTGGGCAAAACATACCCCTAAAGAAGAGTTCTCAGCAGCCATGGAATCATGACGATGCTGTTGTGAAATATGTGTACGACTTCACGGTGATTACGTCGAGAAGTAACAGTAGTTACAACTTTCTGGGTTAAGTATTTTGTCAGAAAAAAATTTGGAGACCTTAGAACTTGAACGCACCTCGTATTTGCCCTCAATTACTTTTATCTTCAGGTGACACGTGTTTGAAATGGCACCTAATACATCACACCTCCTCCTCTCATTCGGTGCTTATTTCTGACCGGAGCAACTGTTTTTTTTTTTTTGGGGCCTTGTTTTTCAACTTAACTGCACAAGTTATAAGGTCCTCCATTGAAAATTGTTTATCGTCAGAAAATAACACCAACCCAAAATCAGTCTTCTCACTGATGTGTTTCTGAGCAGATTGAAGTCTTGCTATTTTGTGTTTTGTTGTTATTGGCAGTGATTTTTCAATAGTTTCATAGGGAAATTTCTCACGCTGCAACCAAACGCCTTATGGTTCTGGATGGAGTCTTCAAATCGAGATTTACTTTGATGCGTGTACTGTTGACAATGTGGCCAGCTGCAATTTTTCTTCTCACATGGTGTTTTATGCGAGGTTTTGCCGGTCTTGTAAGTGCAGATGGTCTTTCATCTTCTGTCCTGTCTTTCTTTTTCATTTTTAATTGTTCGTGATTACTGTATTGTAGCCAACATGAGCAATTTTAGCTACTTGCTTGAAATTCTTGTGATCAGCATACAATGCATGAATTTTCTGTCGTTTCCCGTCAGAAATCATCTTAGTCACTTCTTCACATTCCAAAAAAATCAATAGACAAATATTCATGCACTTTACGGCAAAAATAACAGTTATTTACCTGTTACCCCAAACTTTACACTTGTCCAATTTGCATGACTTGCATGTAACTTAAAAACAAATTAAAAGATCAATTGCTAATGCCTCTTTGATTTGTTTCAGTTCAATGTTCATAAATGAAATTTAACCCAACACAAATTTAATCCCATATTAAACGATTGTTTTATCTTTCTAGAAGTGAGCTCATGTGACTCGCGTTTTCACTGAGTTAATCTGACATCAACTTGATGTTGGTAGATGACTGATGTTTAAAGAGAGTACTCACGTTTTTCGTAGCTCTTCCAACTTGTTACACACACAAGATATGATTAACACTCTGGCTGCGATACACAATGAGACTTGCTTCTCATGTAGAGGAACTCTCACAGCATTGTTCACACGTCCAACACAAAATCTTGCTCTGTTGTGGCTTCTTAATCCTTGTGATGTTATGATGCTTCCAACTTTCCTTGTGAAAAGTTGAAGTGTCCTTTCCTTCCGACTTCTGTCTAAAAGCAATTTCATTGTTATATAAGGATTAAGCCTGAGCCGTTCCCACTCGTTCCTGGCTTAGCCTTCCTTATACAAACAACCCCGCTTTTTCCAGACAGTCGTCCTGGTCACTAGACATTGCTTCCTTCCAGTTTTATCTTCGACATGAAGATGCAAAAGTTTTGCATCCCGAATACGCATTTCACTGAATATTACCTATGAAATTGTCACTCACGAACATAGCCCAGAACTTAGAGTATTAAGTTCTCTGAACTGCTCTTCCCGTTCACTGGTTCACTTCTCGAGTACTCACATTATTGTCCATGTAGTCTTATGGCTTCCATTGTTCTCCTTAAGCTCGTTAGCATAAGATCCGGAACACAAGCTTTCAGCATCCGTACACTACAACAGCTCGTATAGTTCTTTTGTCTCTAACATGTTTTCCCTGCCCAAGATTATTACCCAATGAAAGGCTTTTTCCCAGTCCTTTCCTAGCTCACCTCCCCTCAGATCATAACATGAACTCATCATCTCCATGGCAATGCCCCAATGCTTGAGTTCCAACAATGGTTTTTAAAAATAAAGCAGTTGTTGCCACAGGAGATGAGCTTCTAGGCGAGTTTAGAAGGTCCAGACTAGGAATTTAAATGAAAAATAAAAATAAAACTTCTCACTATCTTTGATTAAGAAATTTGTGTGACAAAAAAACGTTTATCACAATATATTCATCTACATACGGATGGATAAATATTTATTTCACACTTATTAAATAAAGGATATAAAGCCTCATTATACCTTATTAAATAAAGAATATCGTGCAAAAAAAGTCATTAAAATGCAGGGATTCTGAAAAAGAATGACAACATTTTGTGATTTTATAACTTTTTATTGGATGGCAATAAGATGTTAAGTTTTCAACAAAAATTATCAAAAATATACTTTACAGGATGATTCAGTATTCATTGTACGAACTTCTAGGGAAGTAGTATGGGTGATTCTAAGTAAAAAAGTTCATATGAACACGAGTTCGAATTTGAATGCTAACTGAGATGGGAACGGAAATAAAAATGCCACCACCAAGATCAACAAATTAATAACTCAGGTTCTGTAATGCCTAGGATAATCAGTTTTGGAGAAGTAATAGGGTACATAAAACTGTATACAACATTGAACTTTGATTGTATTCCAACAAGTAGTTTCCATGTGATGCATTCAAAATCGTAACAACGCTCGCATGCGAGTACTAATCAGCACGTGTTACGATGTTGAGTGCGTAACTTGGAAACTACTCGTTGGAATTCGATCAAACTTTAACAGTATGCAGAGTTTTACGTGTCCTAATATTCCTCCAAAATTCATTATTCTAGTCTGCAGAACTTGAATTATTAATTTGTTGATCTTAGTGGCGGCATTTTTCTTTCTGTTCATATCTCAGTTATCGTTCAAATTCAGACCTATGTTCATATGAACTTTTTTGCTTAGAATCACCCATACTATCTCCCCTAGAAGTTTGTACAATGAATTCTGAATCACCGTATATAAAAAATGCATTTTTTTTTAAAATTAGGGTAAATTTCTTAATTGCCTAAAGTTGCGCTGGACAGTGACAGAAGACTTAAATTCTGCGAGCCATAACACATCACGGGAAAGAGTGCACACGACTTATTCGCAACTAGGCTTGTAAGCCACCGGTCTCCACAAAACTTGGACATTATACTAGGAACATATAGCTCATTACTCATTCCATTACTTTTGGAGAAAGGTGCTCACTGAGCTTTTTCTTGTACAGATGCCATGAAACTACGCTTTATATAGAACTATGAAATGCTTGCCGCAATGCTGCAAGGGTAATAACACAAGGCAAGAAAAAAAAAATTCTAGCAGTTTCCTAGTTCTAAATAGTCAAACCTCACTAATTTGGGTCGAGAAAAACTAATATGGCGATGAAATTTTTTTATTAGCGCTGGTTTTCAAGATACACAACAGCCCACTGGAGACATCGATTTAAAGGTAAATTAAAGAAGAATAAAATACCTGTGTAATTTTTAATAAAGATAATATAATACAATACCTCACGTTTCATTAAACAAAGTTCATTTTTCAGAAAGTGGACCATGATCATACGTTACAGCTCCACAGTTTTTGGGGAAAAAATCAAGATGGGAGTAGAGGAAATGAATTTTTAGAGACATTTTGCATCTAAGGTCGCAGTACTTTTGTAGGAGTTCTTTCATCAATTGTTGATAGTTGTAGTCTTTTCTGTTGCCTAGAAATCCTCGTACCACACCTTTAAAGATTTTCCACAAACCAGCCATAGTGAGATTATATGACCCAAGTAAGTTCTGTGTCTTGAAACAAGAGCTAATCTGAATTTTTAGTGGTGATTTTCGTGTTTAGGGAGACAAAATACTTCGGAAATAGCTATTTTTGTGACCAAAACATTTTCGGTGTTGAGCAGTGTAATCAGTACTACCAAATAAATTTGATAATGTCTCTTTGTTGTAATAAAAAAACTACCGCAAGTTCCTAGTCAAATCAAAGATTATAAAATCTCAAAATGTGTTCATTCTTTTTCGGAAACCCTGTATACATGTACCTATTAAGGAATAACTGTAGTGAAACTGACGAAGTCTTTCGCGGAACAGGGACTTGCTGTATAATGATCTTGGCTTATCAGAAAAATTTTAGAGCCTAATTACATGATGTAATGGGTCTCTACTGTATTAACTGCTCTTCTACCGAAATGCCCGATAAACTTAAGTAATTTTCATTTTCGCTGCTACAGCTAGAGCTAAATTTAAATGCTAATACATAAGTGAAATTTTAATCTTCTCCAAACAAAGGAATTTCAATTGACATAGTCTGCATTCTACAGCTGAGAAATATGGAAATCCTCAGAAATAGAATACATGTATATCAGAAATTTCCAAAAGCTAAATGCAAATGCTTAAGCATTGGATTTTGATCTCTATAGAAGTTACATTTTATGAAGCAAAACTGAGAATACTCACTTGTAAGAGAACTCCACTGTGGGCATCTACATTGGGCCAAGGATTTTTCACTTTTCCTGTTTCCATCAAAATTGGTGGAACTATTTTATACACTTGGGATACTAATTTGAATAATGGATCCTTAGGAAGGTGTTTCAAGGCAAATTCTCTCTGACATGTATACCGAGGATCTGTTTTGCGCAGAACTGCATGTCCATAACCTGGAACAACCTGTTAAGAAAAAGAAGAACATAATATTGATTAAATAATTAAAAATCACGTTATATACAGTTAAAACAGCTATCAGGAGGAAAAAAAAAACAAACTGCAACTTTTGTATATTTTGTAAAAGCTCAAGCTTATCTTTTAACATTTCTACACATCTTGAGTTTAAATTAAAATAAAAGTCCTTTAACCCAATACTCGATGGTTTGGAACTTTCGATGATTAGGGTTACCACCTTCAGAGAATTTCCGGTTCTGGTTCTCCTCTTCAGAATTGAATATCGGAATTGGGGCAATATGCTTTCAAATAATTATTACAAATAAATAATTACATAACTTAGAAGTTTTACTTACATTATATACCATAATTTTTGGGGTATAATACAGACCCCTCTTCCACTTTGACCCCACCGAAAAAAATATATTTTTTTAAAATCATATCTTCATTGCGTTTATTATCAGAATAAATAATATTTATATTCTAATACGTAGTAATGATTTTTTTTAACTTCTATTTTTTCCCTCCTGCATATTGTACCCCGAAAATTAATGTAAATTACATAATACATAAAGTGTGTAAACATTTATGGTTTAAATTACAAGTGAATTAAAGCAAAACTTTAAAAATATGAAGGTTGGCCGAAAACTAATGCCTCCTTGGCTGTAACTGATTTTCAAAATTCATTTTGTATCCGATACTTACATTTGTCCTCTATGTAATGCACTATTCACTTCATGACATAGTCCCAATCTCTTTCAACGAATTGCGCCAACATGTGACTAGTCGGGTGAACCCGCCGTCAGAACGAACTCGTGTCCCTTAAGGTACTCTTTCTTTTTAAGGAAGTGGTGAAAGTCAAATCGCAAAGTCTTTCATCTTTGAACTGTAGGCGCTGCAATGCTTCTGGTGTGTGACGATCGTGTCAGGCAGATATTATAATGCTGCAGAAGAGGATCTAAACGCTGCCATTCAATCCTGGTGTAGACGACAACCCTGGAATTCCCCTCTGGCGGGTTCACCTGACTAGTCATGCATTGGTGCAATGCGTGGAAAGGGATGGGGACTATGTCGAAAAGTGACTAGTTTATTACGTAGAGGACAAATAAGGTAAGTATGAGATACAAAATTAATTTTGAAAATAAGTTAACAAATGAAGTTACAGCCATGGAGGCATTACTTTTCAACCAATCCTCATACATATCACATTTTATTATATTTGAACATATTATGTGAATTCAACCTTCAATTGATTCAAACTTAACTGTTCTGGATATTTAATATTTTCAGAAAAATCCAAGCGAGTGAAGTTATAATTCTGCATATAACCCCATAATTCTACTTTCACCACTAACACATAAAAGCAATTTTGTTCATCATTACAGATTGTCCTTTAGCTGAAATGAAAGATGTCAAATAATTTTTTTGAATGTCAGCGGCAAGACACTTAGGAACTATGGATTCTAAATGCTTAGAAACAGTGTGTTCTCCATCTATTTAACTGTAACATTACAACGGCAGTAGATGCAGTTACCATTTTGATCATCAATTCATTGTAGCTAGTCCTTATACTTTTTATTCATTAGCCAATTGTTATTGACAGACGTGCGATATTTTTTTCCGTTTCGTTTGATTCGGTCTAGTTTTTTCGTAACGTATCCATAACAGTGAAAACAATTTTAGGTTATTAAAATAATTTGATGTACAATTATATGTGTTGAAAAATTTCTAATATAAATAACGTATAATTACAGTACTCCCTCTATATAACGGAATTCTACATAACACCAAATTTATAATGGCAAGTCCATATAACAAAATTTTTTCCAGAAAATAAAAACTGTAGCCTCATTCATGTCTGCAGTTTTTATTTTCCAGAGAAAAACTTCGTTTTATGGACTTGCAGTTATAAGTATTTAAAAGTTTCATTATACCTGTAAGAATTGAACGATCTTCCACCTGCCTGGAATACGTGTATACAAAAACTTTGTTGCTACAAAGGAATCAAACCAAAAACTGTGGACACAACTATAAAGAAAAATAACTCCGAAAATACTATTCCACATAATAAATTTTAACAACTCAGGTGCAGCAAAACTTTGTTGCTGTTGATAGTCTGCAGGTGCGCACATCATGTGTTAGTGCATTTTCTCATTGACCAATAGTATCAGACCGAGTTGTACTGAAATCACAATATTCTAAGTAAACTTATGTCCTGTACTTACAGGTGCAAAACAGGAGATTGGCTGTTTTAAACCGGAGATCGGAGAGAGAAGTCAAATACAGCTATCTCAGCCACATCTTCACCTCAACGACGTCAAAGATGTCAGCATCACACCGTTCAGCAGAGCCAAGTGTGTTGTCCCCGCCTGTGCCGCCACCTTACCCATTTCGTGGTAACCTGACGCAGCCACCTCCTTTTCCACCTGAATTAAACCCAAAGATTTCCGTAATCTGGAAATTCTGGTGCCAATCAACCGTATTTTTTCAGAAGTAAAGCCGCAGCAAATGATAAGCCACAGCAGCAAAAATTTAACGAAAATTAAAAATTTGCAATAGGTAGCCGCAGCGAAAAATAAGATACAAATTTTTTATTACATTTGATTTTATTATAATTTTTTGGCAATTAATATTCAGTTTTACTGTTTTATTTTTAAGATTAATTGTATTGAATATTTTATAATCACATTGGAAGTGTCTTGTTCGAATTTCAATCGCCAAGTGGGGTGGGGAATATTCTTTAATATTTAGTTATTAATTAATTATTTATTTTTCGATTGAAAAATGGAAGGAAAAATTCTGCGACCTGGATTCAAACCAGGAACCTCGACTATCATGGCCGACGCCTCTACCAACTGGGCTATCGCAGACACCCGGACAGCCAAGCTGTCACAAGGTGTCTTAAAGACAACCAAGTTGTCACGGTTGAAAGCCCAATGGGAAGCGGGCTCCTGGCTCTCAGATCGAGAATTCCTCCTATCCAAACCATCAGAAAGTTCTCGATGTGAGAGCCAGGAGCCCGCTTCCCATTGGGCTTTCAACCGTGACAACTTGGTTGTCTTTAAGACACGTTGTGACAGCTTGGCTGTCCGGGTGTCTGAGATAGCCCAATTGGTAAAGGCGTCTGCATGATAGTAGAGATACGTGGTTCGAACCAGGTCGCAGAATTTTTCCTTCCATTTTTCAATCGAAAAATTATTACCTGTGTTTGGAGACAATCTCCAGTTTATAATTATTATTTATTTAATAAATTGCTTAGAAAAACTAACTGGGGCCCATATGACCGAAAGCTCGACATGTTGAGTCCCCAGTAGGAGCAAGAAATATAAATGTACAAAATACTGGTTTAATTAAAACACAAACAAAACAAATTAGTTACATTATTAGTCTACAATGCAAGCAGGCTTACAGCCTGGGAAATTTAGGTTTTGAGGATCAAAACTGTATACATTGAAAGTGCGAAGGCAACAGAAACTCATGCAGCAGTATATCCACTTCTGCTGAGTTATAAATAAAAAAGAATTGGTATAACTACAAAGGCAATGAGGATATGACCATTTATTAAGCTTACTTTATTTTTACTCACAGAACAAAAATATTGCAGAATGTATTCTACATTTGAGCATCATTTCATTTACCTTAGAAATGTATGCCAATATTAATTAACAAATTAATACATACAAATTATCTTACAAAAATATAATTAAAAAATATAACTATTAGGGTCATTGGAGTATAGTTTTCCTTGCTTGGAACACGATCTGAATCGAAATCGAGAAGCATGTTAACAAAGCAGAATGAACAATTGTTGTCAGCTCCGCTTGTACAGTGGCACGCCAGGCAGTAAAGAAAGCAGCGACCAATTTATTAGAGACACCTCTTACGGAAAATGGATCGGCCTCCCAGTGACACCCAAACAATGGAACAGGACGAAGCGGTGTTAAAAAAGGGAAGCATTGGATCACAAGTTGCAGTCAGCAACAGAAGTGGACTGAATATGGGTAAATTCAAGGACTGAATATTGGAACTTGACGGGCGCAGTTGAGCATTTCGCAAAGCACGAACCTCCTCGGGTTTCCACGTGCAACAGTGTCAAGGGTAATCCGTGAATGGCAGTTATGCCAAAAACACAACCTCCAACAAACAGGGCCGTGGATGAACGAGGCCAATAGCAACTGGCACGAATCATCTACAGCAACAGGACGGGAACAGCCCAACAAATTGCAGCGCAGTTCACTGAGGGAGCATCCCAACCCATTTCAGAAGCACACGGTTTAACAGGCAGCCAGTACGGGTACCCTCGCTCTCACTGCAAAATAGTAAAGCGCGCTGCTATGGGCACACAGGCATCGCCACTGGACACTGGATGAGTGGAAGGTCGCCTGGTCCGACAAATCGCGGTTCCTACATCATCTGGCGCAGACAGCACGAGGCCATGGACCCATCCTGTCAGCAGACAACCATACAGGCAGGTGAAGGAGGAGTGCTGGTCTGGGGTGTCATCTCTTGGGACACACTGGGTCCTCTGATATTCGTAGACACATTCCTGAATGCGACACACTACCTGAACATTGTTGCCGATCAGGTGCACCAGTTCATGATGACTGTGTTCCCTGGTGGTGGTGACGAACAGTTTCAGCAGGACAATGCTCCCTGTCACCGTGCTCGAATGGTCTTGTAATGGTTCGAGGAACATGACGCGGACTTCCACCTACTTCAGTGGCCAGCTCGGTCACACGATTTCAACTCGATCGAGCTTTTATGGGATGAAGTGGAGAGAACCATTCGACGCTTTCCCACACTACCGTCCAACCTGCACTAATTATGGGATGCTGTGATGTCAGCCTGGGCTGCTACTCCTCCGCAACGGTTTCAACACCTTGTTGAATCCATGCCAGCAAGTATTCAAGCAGTTCTCGCCGCTAAAGGAGGTGCAACATGCTATTAGCGGGGCGTCTCTAATAAATTGGTCGTTCAGTGTAAATTCATTTACTAGGGTAAGTAAAGAAAGTTTTCAAAAACCCAGATTCAAAAACTTATCCTGTTCTGGCTTAACGATCGTATAAAATGGTTATATTATTCCAAAATTTAATTACTTTTTATATTTAAATAAATTCAAGTACTACTCTTAAAATTCCCTTGTAAAAAATTGAGTAACAGATTCAGCTTGTTTAGGAGAAAACAAAAAAACAACAACAAAAAAAATGCTTTATTCAAATTCCATGACCAAAATATTGATTTTAATATTTAAAATGACTTGTTAGTGGGTTATTTTAAGGAAAACTCTAAATATGAGTAAAATCACAAACGATGAAAATCAACAATTGCTCTTTGTCAAACTACACTACTTGAATAGTCCTGCTTTACTTCTAAGATACAATGATAACATCAGAAATCTGAGTTTAGCTTAAAGGTGCAAATGACATCAAACAGGAAGCTGATTTTATATAGTTTTGAGTAAAGGCCCTCCATCATATGACGACTTTTGGCGACGCTAGAGTAAAGGCCCTCCATCTTGTCATTTTCCACTATGTTTCGTAACTCTTCAAGGTTTCTTGTTTGTCGCTTCTTTTATTCCTTCCAGGCATCTAATTCTTGGCCTACCCCGTCCTCTTTGACCCTCAACCTTTCCAAGCATTATTGCCTTCTCCAGTCCCTCATTGTTACGCACAAAGTGACAAAAATAGAAAAGATTTTGTTTTAAAATCATGGCTTCCAATGAAAGTCATTACAATTTCCTCTATGACAGAAATCAGGTTTAATTTCCTCTATGACAGAAAAGTTTGTTCTTTCAGCAGTCCATGGTCTTCAAAGTAATCGCCTTTATGTCCACAATTCAAATGCATCCACAAGTTTTCTTTCTTTCTTTTTAATAATCCAACTTTCACAGCCATACATTACTATAGGGAAGACCAATGCTTTGACAATTCTAATTTTTGTTACTACTGAGACATTCTTGTCCTTCATAATATTTTCTAAATTTACCATTGCTTTCCTGCCTAGCGCTAATCTTTTAATCTCGTTTAGGCAGGTGCCATCTTTGTCTATTGTCGATCCCAAAAGAAGAAAGTTGTCCATTTCTAAACTTTCCCAGTCAATTTCAAAGTCTTTCGAATCATTTGTTGTCATAATCTTTGTCTTATTCAAATTCTGTCTCAGGCCTGCATTCTCACTTTCAAATTGAATTCTCCTGATAAGCTTTTTTAAATCTGATATACTCCCTGCTACAATGTGGTGTCGTCTGCATACCGTAAGTTGTTGATACACTTTCTCCCAATTTTAATTCCTGTTGCAGTTTCATTTAATTTTGCCTTTCTGAAGATGAACTCTCTGTAGAGATTAAAGAGGTATGGAGAAAGAAGACATCCTTGTCTGACTCCTTTCCTGACGCTGAACCACTCAGTTTCTCCAAATTGTTTTTACGGTAGCCTTTTGATCTCAGAGGTTTTTTTAATCAAAACAATCAGATGTTCTAGAACACCAAAATATCTCAATGCATCCCACAGTCGTTCACGTGAGACACAATCAAAAGCCTTAGAGTAATCTATAAAACACATACAGATATCCTTTCGATATTCTCTGGCTTTTCCAATATCCATTGTACATTTGCAATTAGATCTCTCGTGCCTCTATTCTTGCGAAATCCTGCTTGTTCTTCTGGAAGCTCTTTCCATGTATGCCTGAAGTCTTCTTTGGACAATCTTTAGTAAAACTTTGCTGACATGAGGTAGAGTTGTTCGATTGCTCCTGATCATGACTCCCCTCAAAGTGATCAGTCCATACTTTGGTTTGAATTTTTTGGTAATTTCTCTGATCTCCATAAAGAGTTCTCTTGTTTTTCCCACTTTGTTCTTATCTTCAATTCGTTGACATTTCTCATTTAGATATTTGTCTTTGTCCTTCTTTTGAAACCAAGAGTTTAAATTCCTTTAGTCTTTTCTCTCCTCCTTTCACATGCAATATTTATAGCTTCATCTGAAATCCATTTGTTTCTTCTCTTCTTATCCATTTTTGGAATGACATTGTTTGCTTCAGTATGTACAATGTTTTTTGAATTCATTCATTATCTCTTCTGGTTCTTGGTCTAAAATATTCAGTAAATTGAACCTATTGCTTATGTTTATTTTATATACTTCCGGGATTTTTCCAACATCATATCTGACATGCAATTTTTTAAATTTAATTTTTACTCTGGCAACTAATAATTCATGGTCTGATCCACACTTAGCTCCAGGTAGCATCTTTACTGATTGAAACACACTTTTCCATCTTCTGTTTCCCAGTATATAACTGATTTGTTACATAAAACATGCGTTACTGATAACAAAAGAGTGTACTTCAATGAGTATCACCGGCTATTGCATTAGGCTTATTTTATCGGCAAAATTACGAAGAGTTCTCGAGAACAACGTTATCGCACCAAACTACCCATGATGCACTGCACAGGAATAAAGGCGGCCTGCTGAGGAGTTTAAAAGTGCAAGCATGTTAAACATATATTCTCTAAGAGAATCGGCACGAGAACTACTATAAAAGCTTTCGAAATTCGGAACATTTTTTATATTGAAAACTTTAATATTTGTTCAAATTTATGAATTTGTTTTATTGAAAGTTTAAGCCCATAAACATTTTTGTATGAAATAATTTTACCGAGGCCCACGAAAAAACACTCGTCGGCCTTATTATACACGCTTATGGATACGTTCTATCGGTATTTTTCCGTAAAATACGTATTACAATATTATTTTCGACCCATTCTGCTTTCAAATTTTAATTATTTCAAGAAAAATAATCGCGATCCAAACAAAATTTTCAGCAATAGTGGCCTGGATGACTTTAGATATGCAGCGACAGGGTTGCCAGGTTTGGCTATTTATAGGCAATTTGGCTATTTTTCGCTTAGATTTGCTACCACAAATTGGCGGTTGGCTAATTGCTATTTTTTGGCTATTTTCAGTCTCGTATTTTTTCGCTATCCCAGGTAGAAGAATTTCACATTTTCTAGAGCAGTGATGACATACCATTGTTTCTGCTCCTATGTTCGTATTGTAACGGATACAGTAGCCAATCTGGTTTCGAGAATTGGCGCTGGCCTTCCATTGGTGCTTTATTTGTATGTCTGGGGTATATATAAACGTGGTGTACGTAACCTCTCTATGTTTGGTGGCCTCATTTTCCTCGATGTCCAAAAGGCCTTTGGTCAAGTCTGGCATGATGGGCTCATTTACAAAATGATTACCTACGGGTTCCCTGACGATCTAATTGCTCTGGTTCGCTCCTTCCTGTCAAAGAGGACTTTTCGTGTTAAGGTTGGGGACTGCTTGTCTAAACCCTGCGATGTTAATGCTGGTGTGCCCCAAGGCTCTGTCTTGGGGCCAGCATTATTCAACTTCTTTATCCATGACTTTCCCAAGTTTACAAAGTGTAATCTTTACTTATTTGCTGACGACGGGTCCATCATGACCTGGGCACGAAACCCAGCACATGTCATCACTCGACTACAAAAAGCTTTACATCAGTGCGAGAGCTGGTTCACAAAGTGGCGATTAAAGCTGAATGTCAAAAAGTGCAAGGTCATGTTTATCACTCGCAAATGCAAAAACCCTCCAAAGCCTCTCTTCTTATTTGGCAAGAAACTTGAGTGGGTAAAAAGCTACAAATATCTTGGTGTCATGATCGACTCCAAACTAAATTGGAACGACCAAGTCCAATACGCGCTCAACAAAGCAAAGAAAGCGAGGTTCAGTTTGATTGCACTTCTGGGGCGAAACAGCGCTCTTGGTGTGGATAACAAACTCTTGATATACAAGGTTGTGATTCGTACTATCTTACTTCATGGAATGCCTGCTTGGGCTTCTATTTGCAAATCTAGGTGGAAGGATCTCCAGACCTTCCAAAATGTTGCTCTCCGGTCCATTGCCCAACTTGACAGAAGAGTTGCCAACAACCACTCTATCTATGAGGATCTGGGGATGACCCACATAGGCACCTTTGTCCAGACTCTTATGAAGAACATGCTACCCAAGATGGAGAATCATGAAAACACCCTGGTTTCTGGTATCCTGGACCACCCACTCGCTGTTAAGGGTCCCCTCAGGTTTCGAAGACCCCGCCATGTCCTGGATGTCTGCTTTGATGACGTTAACAAGGCCGTCTTCCCCAACTATTGGATCTTCTAGATCCTGCTGATTTTTGGGGATTCTATTCGTCAATCCACAATCTGACTAGTCCCTTCTCGGGACTCATTCTCTGGAGGACTAAAGAGGTTCATCAGGCTTCTCTCCCAGTTCAGTGTACTTCCTCTGGTTTACTTTTTGGGCGAGCGTGCAAAGTGAGTTTGGCTCCTGGACCACTCGCGTCTTTCTTTTTCTTTTTCACTACACTGTTCGATTTTCTAAGTCAGTTCTCTTCAGACCTCCTCAAGTTCGCCTTAGGCTTATTCGAGTCCGATTTAGACTGCTGAATGATGAATGCAAGGCATTCGAAAAGCGTTTACAGGTTGTATCAGGTTGTATTATTTCAATTTGTTTTTTGTTGTGGTAAAAGAGTTTTTTAGTCTTAAGGTTTACATATCTATTATCCACATAACTGTTATCGTTTTTTTTATTTAAAATTTATTCGTTATTGTTGAACTTACATTGTATCAGAAATAAATTTATTTAAACTTCTTCAAAATCGGAACAGTGTGTGTCGGAGTTCCTTGTTAACTAGGCCTAATTACAGTGTCTTATTCTTCTTCCCAGTCTTCGATTCTCATGATTGAATCATCCATAGGAGGAGTAATTCCTGATTTCGCAAAAGCATTCAAACTGTATTTTCTTGTACTCTGTCATGCAAATGAATGAATAATAGATATCCATTTGATAGATAATTCAAAAGTTTTATCCCCACATTTTTATACAGTTCGATTACTAGCAAACATTGGTAAAATTGCGGAATAGCGTCCCCTATGATTGATATAATCAAGACTGGTTGCCTTTATGTATTGCATTTATTATTGTGTCAGCTGTAGTTAATGGGACAGTAATTAGCCTTACTTTTGAACTTTATTATTACAGAGTTCACGCAGAATAACAGTCATTAAACCACTGTGCTAACAGACATCTCAGCTTGGAAGCCATCTTGAAAAGTTGCTGAGAAAACCTGGTATCACAGATTTTATGAACGGTAAATGGAAGAGAGCCACCGAATAAGCTTTTGCAATAAATATACGTCAAGCATATTTACATGTGGAATATAAAGTGAATAAATATAACGTACATTGTATTTATTGTATAATAAAATCCTAAGGTCGTAAAGAAGTTCGTCAGCCCTTAGTTTATTTGACCCCCCCCCCCCCCCCCCGATGTCTTCTTCTCCAGGTTTTATTATCAGCCTATTATACGCATCGTTTATAATATGCAGTAATGATATTTTTAACTTTTTTTTACGCATAATACGCGTATTATACCCCAAAATTTAGAGTAATTTTTGTATATACAAGAGCAATAATTCTGGTGAGCATAAAGTATCTTGCTCTTTGTTTAAAATTAAGGATCGTATTAGCTTTATAACTTCAAGGAATCTTGGGTTCATAATGAGGTAAATTATTGCAGTGTCTCTCTTTCAATTGCTAAATTTCAATTGGTTTTGATTTCTGATAATTAGGAAATCTAAAAAAATTACTTTTAATTTGCATTTATTCACTTGGAATTCAAAATGGGACGTGGATGAAATAAAAGCACTAAAACTATTGTTATCATTCATATTAGTGATTACAAATATATCATCAACATAGCGTGTCCAAAGGATGATATTAGATGACACAATGGAATCATTGATCAGTTTGGTTTCCCAAGAGTGTAAATAAATATCTGCAAAAAAGGTGACAAATTATTAACTATGATTTTAAATTTGAAGCAATTAAAAAGTGTTTCAAGGATGTAAACATTCAATTTGTTCGGAAAATCAACAATACGGTTAAAAAGCAATTAGTTAATATGCATATTAAAAATAATTCTGAAAATATGTGAAGATTCCACTTGAAACATAGCATGAAGGGGAAAATTTTCTTTTGAGAAAAATGAGTTTTAAAGTTCCCTCTTTTATTTGCAGCCAGCTGATTTGCAGAGAGGTGGTAAACTTCAATACAGAGTTGCCTATTATTTCTTTTTAATGCAACAGCGATTCTATTTAATCACGACAGCATACGTTCGCACTTGTGTGGTCGGCATATCTTCACATATTGTGCACTGATGCCCAATTTAAAAATTAGTATCATGAAATTGTTCACATTTAAATAACATATGTATTAATTATATACTTGACAATTTGTTGCGGGTGGTACATTTTCCGTCAATTCGGCGATACTGGATTCCTCGTCTAATGACGGGTGATCGCGCAGAGAGGTTCTAAACTATGATTTCAAGCCTAAACCATCCACATCACCCACAACGTTCTCCAAATCATTGTCCAATTCATTATACAGATAGTTGTTAAAATAAGCTCCATATCTTCTTAAGTCTCAAAAGTGATATCTGAATCGCTGCTTTCATGTCCAGACATTGTGAAAATTGTAATGAACGCAGTACTGAATGAATGTAGATCTACAGTGAATGTTAAAGCTTCACTGCAAAGCTGGCTGGGAGCAATCCTCACACTATGTCACGCCTCTATCCAAGATGGATGCCTCCCGATTTCAAATCGCGCTCGGAATTTTCGTTTTTCACACATTTAGGATTCGAATTTTAAAAAAATTAAATATGCTCTGATGTTATTAATAGGTTAGTCTTTCGATTTAAGTAAAGTTGTATGTGACCGTAGAGTTGTCCTTTAAGTACAGTCCTCATCCGATAAGTTAAACCTCGACCTTGAAGGGAAGAAATTTATCCTCTTGCTTCCCATTTTAGCAATAGAATAAGTTTCTTCCCTTCAAGATCGAGGTTTAACTTATCAGATGAGGACTGTACTTACATTGTTCAAGAACTTCAGTCACATGGCATGGCGATTTCTGATTTCTTTGCTTGGGATTATTTTAAACGTTTTTTAACGATGGAATTCAGTCACTGCCATTATTTTATAACATGTATTAATGAACAATAAAACATATGCAAACAACAAATTGTTTTTATTTATATAGTGCAGCGCAGTATACGGATATTATAAAGCATATTTATAAGATACAACTTTTTATACATATACGCTATAATTACAAAAGACCATAAAAATTCATGATTGTTTGTTTGGTATTAACTGCCATGGTCATTTCAGGACGGCATTATAAGGGCCGCAAATTTTGCCTCACAAGAGTTCTTTAACGTGCAGCCGGCAAACGGCTACACAGGACCAACTGCTTTACTTCCCTTCCAAAGGAAGTGCGTGATCTCAGGATTTCTCCCCTGAAAAAATCCTCGTCGTCCTCGGCCGGGGTCGAACCTGCGTCCTCGGTAAAAATGCATGAAGACATTCCTATATTTTTCCAAGGGCCATGGTTGCAATCATGCTGTGAAATTAATATTGAATCCTTTAAAAACAATACGCAATAACAACACGTTTATTTTGCCCATAATTACTAAGAAATTTGAGAAAATGCTTGGCTGGCAGAACATTGGTTGTAGGCAGACATGATTCTCAACCGCAGGACAAGTATTAGTTGACCTGGCATTCTTCAGTTTTTTTCTTTCAACATTGTAATAACTATGGTTGAATATAAAAGTGATTGCCAGTTATTGTTATGAAAGACAATATAAATTTCACAGAATGATTGCTACCAAAGCGTTGGAGAAAAAATGAGCACTTTCATTCAGAGGCCTCTACCTGCCGCCGATCATGAATTTCCGTCCCCACTGTGAAGATGTTTACTTTAGGAAAGAGAAATAAGAATACATCACATGAACACAAACGAGGCCTTTCGGTCATTTTATTCAAAGACCTTCATCAGGTATAAAACTTTTTGAAAGTATTAACTGTTTTTTTCATTCGTAAAAGTTGAAGAATATAAATTTAAACAGTTATAGTATTATAATAATAATTGGAAAATGGTCTTTGGAGGATTTTTTCATGCCATTACCTCAGACATTGATGAATAAATACTGAAAAACAGTAAAGGAAAAATTAGGAGGCCGTGGATTTTTCTTTACTATTTTTCACTATTTAGTTATACACTGGTGGAAAAAAAAAAATCCCAACACCACAAAGGACTTGTGCTAGATGAATGAAATTTGGACAGTATATTCAGCTATGGTATTTATTCAATTGATTCAAGTTTCAAGGTTACAACTTATAGGGGGCGCCATCAGCGCCACCCTGTACATGGTGAAAAGCACGGACTTTAGTACCTGCTGTAGTCGCCGCACTGGTCTATGCAGGCCTGCACACGTGAATGCATACAGTCGTAGAGATGCAGAATGTCATTTTGTGGTATGGCATTCCATGCCTGTTGTACCTGGATGGTCAGATCAGCGACAGTTGTTGCTGGTTGTGTAAGAACCCTGACACGGCATCCGACCATGTCCCAGATGTTGTCGATGGGCGACAGATCTGGTGATCGTGCTGGCCATGGTAGGATGTGGACATCCTGAAGGGCACGTTGGATTGCAGCGGCAGTGTGGGGTCGAGCGTTATCCTGTTGGAACAGCCCCCCTGGCATACCAGCCATGAATGGCAGCACAATGGGTTCAACAACCATCCGAATGTTAACATCTGTCGTCATGGTGACTGGGATAACCACCAGGGGGGTCCTGCTGTCATAGGAAATCCCTCCCCATACCATAACGCCAGGGGTGGGGCCAGTATGCCGACGACGATTACAGCTCGATAACAGGACTTCCCCACTCCTCCTCCTGACCCTTGTGCGACCATCACTCTGTCCCAGACAGAAAAGACTTTCATCCGTGAAGACCACAGACCTCCATTCTGCCCTCCAAGTCGCTCTGGCTTGACACCACTGAAGACGTGCCGCACGGTGTTGAGGGGTAAGAGGCAAACATGCCACAGGGCGCCTGGAGTGGAGGTTCCTGGCAGGAGACTGTTCCGAATTGTGCGTGGAGTGACATTGGGTGCCACAGCAGCCTGAATGTTCGCTGCAGATGTTGTCCGATTTGCCACAGCCATCCTACAGATGCGTCGGTCAACCCTGTCTCCAGTGGCCGGGGGTCGTCCAGATCCTGGTCTCCTGGTAACCCTGCCTTCCCTGGACCATGGCTGCCAACAGTTGTATACAGTGGCAACGTATCGGCCCATGCGTTCTGCAATAGCATGGAACGAAAGTCCACCCTCTCTAAGGCCCACTACACGTCCTCGTTCGAATTGGGTTAGCTGCCCATATTCACGTCGCAGTCACCTTCGAGGCATGTTTTACTGTACTCTACAGTATCACACACGTCCACAAGTGTCTAAAGTGGCACAGACGCGCGTCTTATCTCCTTTATATCTGTCATTTGAATGTCTAATTTGCATGTACAGGGTGGTGCTGGTGGCGCCCCCTGTAAGTTGTAACCTTGAAACTTGAATCAATTGAATAAATACCATAGCTGAATATACTGTCCAAATTTCATTCATGTAACACAAGTCCTTCGTGGTGTTGGGAATTTCTTTCCCGCCAGTGTAGTATTGTTAAGAAACATTGTTATATCATCTGATTTTTTCATCTGTAAATTGAAATATTTAAATTGTTGCAATCATAATCTAGTCAATCATAATTTACTAAGGATATTTTTACAAAATAAGAGAATCATTATATCTAAAGTTGTGAATATTTAAAAAAAAAAATAAAAAAATAAATAATAATATAAATTAATACAGTAAAAGAAAAAGAATTAAAAGGACATCATTATTTAAGTCGCTACACAGACAGCATGCTGAAGTGAAATTACTGCATCACCAAAACGCATTGGCAAAATCTCTAAAGAGATAAGCAATCAAATATAGATCTCATCTCAACATAATTAATTTTGTTGATGTTTATACTGCCCAGCACGAATGAAAAAGGAAACTGGCATTTGCGTCAATAAAAAAAAACCTCGTTCAACCGTTCAAACACTGAAATTAAACGGGGAATTACTTATTACTGATGCCAGGAATAAGTAATACACCGTTTCTTGTTCATTTCTGATTGGTTGAAAGAGATTTTTCCATTTACACATGCGCCACCTTTTTTTTTTTAGGGCCAGGCACTATAATTCCTCTCAGATTTTCATAGCTGCTTGAAATGTAATCAGAATGCTTTCTTTAACGATTTTTCTTAAATGTCTGTGCGATGAATCATAGCAAAACAACAGCCATGTTTATTTTCCAAGGTTGCCAATTCCTGTTGTCGGGAGAAAGTGAAACGGAAATTTTGTTCATCACAATCTGACCAGTTAACGGAGTTTGGGATGACTCTTTATTATAAAATGGAAGCACTGTTGATATTGTTTACTTAAAGAAGAAAGAAAATTACTGTCATTTATGTTTAATAAATGTGAAAACTTAAATATTTGATGAGAGATGCAGATGGTGTAACAAATATGATTTTATTAACCATCAGTTCCAAACATGAAGAGCTCTTTTGTTTTTATTTTTTTGATAAAACTTCGTTAAATGGAGTTGCCAGTACAAATAGGCAGTTATATAGAGAAAGCACTCTATATAATATTTTCTCTTGCTTTTTTATTTACAGTAATTATTTCAGTTAAATTTTTACCTGTCCAGATTTAAGAGTCTTCCATATAAATTCTTTCAATTGATCATCATTAACATCTGTACCAAGTTCCTTTTGCAACCGCGTCAGCCACACTAGAACTTCCTTCAAGAAAATAAATAAATAAATAAATAAATAAATAAATAAATAAATAAAGTTAATAAAGAATGAGAAAATAATTGACATTTTTTTCATATGTATTGTAACAGATTTGTGAAGATATTCCTTTGGTCACTGCATTAAATAAAGGAACAGGAGGGGGAGCAGCAAAGTTGCAAATTTTTGATAGCACTGCGAGTTTCTAATGGTACCATATGAAACCTATAGAATACGTACTACTAAACCAGTTTAGAGAAAACATAAATACGAATGGTAAATTACTATTTAAGAATTTAAACGAATAAACTAGAAGAACTGACAAGTGAAATGGAGAGTCTAGTAATTCATTTTATGTTTCAACAAATAAAAGTTCTAGAATTTGTAGACCTTCCTACTAATGTTAAACGTGAGCCTCAATTGCTGAAGCATTCTGTGGAAGTGTCAATTTTTTCTTCATATTCTATTATTAAAGTGTATCTATGTTACATCTAATATGAAAGGGTAACCGGACAATTCAGAACATCACTAATCAGAGCGCTGATAAATCAGAACTATGCCAAATCAGAACTGTCACAATTCAATGACACATCAGAACACAGATAAAACAGAACAATGATTAATCAGAACCTTGTTTAATAACATTATTTAAGGGGAGCTGAAGAGAAGATAGAAGAATCACCAAAGCATTAAATTATAGCATTTAATCATTTTATTTATTTATTTATTTATTTATTGAATCAAAACATCGACGTATTAAAGTAAAATCCCGTTACAATGTACCTCACTTTAATTCAACACCAAAAGGAAAGGATACGTCATCACTTAAGCCAATGGGCTAATTGTGGCAAAAAAAAATATGGCTACATACAGCAGAATGTTTACCATATTGCAGCAATTGGTGCACAATATAACACCCCAAAAGATTCTGTTTGACTTTGAAAAAGCATGTATGTCTGCTGCTCAAGTTGCTTTTCCACAAGCAGATGTGAAAGGGTACTACTTTCATCTATGTCAGAGCGTTATTAGGAAGATCAACAGTGTTGGCTTAAAGGAAGCGTACGAGTCTGATATAAATGTGAAGTTGAAACTGAAATCCCTACCTGCTCTCTCTTTTGTGCCAGTACTTGAAGTAAGAACCGTTTTTGACCAACTAGCTGCCACATTTCCGGATGAGCAACGCTACAATGAGGTTCTCACATATTTCTTCTCTCCCTACATCGAAGGAGCTGCAGGAAGATCACCTCTATTCCCAGTAACAATTTGGAATCATTTTGAGGCTGCTGCTGAAAGATGTCCTAAGGCTACAAATTGTTGTGAAGATTTTCAGAACACCTTAAATTCACTGTTTCATTGTAGCCACCCAAACATTTGGAACCATCTTGATGGATTAAAACGGGACATAAGAGAGCCAGCTATTATTATTAGCCAATGCCCAGACAGGTCGCCCAGAAGTCACAAAAAAAGTACGAGACCCTGAGTATTAGAGTAGCAAGAATTGTGCAAGAATATCATGCTGAAGAAGACAAATTGAGATTTTTACGTCGAATGGCCAATCTGCAGTAATTACTTTCAAAAGTATTTCATAAATAAATAAATAAAACTTAATAAATAATTAATACCATACATATGAATAAATTTACGTTCTGTTTCATCACAGTTCTGAATTGTGACAGTTCTGATTCGTCATTGTTCTGTTTTATCTACACTATATGATCAAAAATATCCGGACACCCCTCACAGATCATCGATTGGCCCAATGTCACATGATAATGACTTGCACATCATTTAAATAGCTTCCCACACCTTCAGACACAACTCTGCTTGGACATTGGCAAGAATGGGTCGTTCGGCAGAGCTCAGTGAGTTCCAACGTGGAACCATCGTTGGATGTCACCTATGCGGCAAGTCCGTACGTGACATTTCCAGCCTTCTTCAGATACCCAAGTCAACAGTAGGTGATGTCATTATGAAATGGAAGACCCGGGGATCAACAACAGTTCAACAACGAACCGGTAGACCCAAGAAACTAACGGAAAGAGACCATCGAGTGCTTCGTCGTGTCACCCACAGCAACCGGAAGTCCTCGGCGGAAAAAATTGCCACAGAGTTTCGAAACGCCTCTGCAAATGATGCCAGTACCATGACAATTCGTCGGGAACTCCACACGATGGGATTCCATGGCCGTGCTGCTGCCCACAAGCCCCACATCAGCAGGGTCAACGCTAAGCGACGTCTGGAGTGGTGCAAAGCCCATAGAAACTGGACAATGGACCAATGGAAACGTGTAATGTGGACAGACGAATCTCGCTACACACTCTGGCAATCCGATGGACGAGTTTGGGTTTGGCACATACCTGGAGAACGCTTCTTACCTGAGTGCACAGAGCCCACAGTCAAGTTCGGAGGAGGAGGAGTCATGGTGTGGGGCTCATTTTCATGGTACGGACTGGGCCAGCTCGTTCCTGTGCAAGGAATCATGAACTCCGACCGTTATCTGAATGTTTTGGACAACTGTGCACTTCCAACGTTGTGGCAATTTTTCGGAAACGGGCCATTTCTCTACCAACACGACAATGCTCCGTGCCACAAAGCGAAGCGTGTACAGCAGTGGTTTGCGGACTCAGGGGTCGAAGAAATGGGTTGGCCGGCACAAAATCCCGACCTCAATCCTATAGAGAGTCTGTGGGATGAATTGGAAAGACGCTTGCGGGCCAGATCACATCGGCCAACTTCTGTACCTGAACTGATTCTCGCTCTTCGGGAGGAATGGAGGAACATTCCGGAAAGAACCTATCAACATTTGGTGGAAAGTCTTCCCCGAAGGGTGGAAGCTGCGATTCGGGCAAAGGGATGTGCAACGCCCTATTGATTTCCATGAAATCGTGGCTAGAGCGCAAACGTTCTCATATGGATATTTGTGATCATATAGTGTATGTTCTCATATGTCATTGTTCTGAATTGTGACAGTTCTGATATGTCTTACTTCTGATTTATCAGCGTTCTGATTAGTGATGTTCTGAATTGTCATGTTCTGATTTGTCATGGAACCTATGAAAGCAAGCGATAAGCTACTTGTAATTAGCAATATGTCTAACCATAATTATTATGGATAATAAGTGCCTAAAAGTAATATGCACTTAATACCATTAAGCCATGAATAACAATAGGTCTAACAAAGAAGAAGTAAGAAGTTGGTTGTTATATTACAAGCTATATCTTAGCATTGAAAGTTCCAATGGTACCATTTCTACGATTAGGATACGTACAACTAAACAGATTCCAACTATCATTAATTACTCGTTATATTCACTCATGAAACGTTATTACGAGTTTATTAATTAAAAAATAAGAACTCCATTTAATTAAAAGAAATAGAAATTAAAATAAATAATAAAAACAATTGAATAAAAGTCACCCAGTGGAGAAATACAAAGGTTTTTAATTCAACTTCAACCTTTGTATATCTCCATTGGGCGACTTTTATTCAATTGTTTTTATTATTTATTTTTATTTCTATTTCTTTTAACTAATGGAGTTCTTATTTTTTAATTAATATACTTTATTATAACTCCTACTCTTATATAGTTATTACGAGTTGCTTGATCTACAAGGTGAATACAAAAGTCTGAACCGAAGCAGATATGTCAATTTTGATGGATCCAATGAATAGGAAGTTGTGGGTGTCCTATCCCATGGTGCACTTTTCATCGGTAACCGGACAATTCAGAACATGACAAATCAGAACATGACAATTCAGAACATCACTAATCAGAACTATGCCAAATCAGAACAATGACATATCAGAACATGGATAAAATAGAACAATGACTAATTAGAACTGTCACAATTCAGAACTATGACTAATCAGAACCTTGTTTAATAACATTATTAAAGGGGAGCTGAGGAGAGGATAGAAGAATCACCAAAGCATTAAGTTATAGCATTTAATTATTTTATTTATTTATTTACTATTTGCATGTGTTTTTAAACAACTCTCTACATCCCGTCTTTTGTTTGACCAAAACCTGCATAAGGTACACATGGTCAATTGACAGAAAGCAAAAACCAAAAGATACCAAACGAAAATTTCTTCGGTTAAAAAATTCGATTACTTGATCTGAACCATGTGAACCACTGAATAATGTTATCAGTAAATCAAATGGTAGCCTCGATTCGAATGAAATCACTTTACCGAAAAAAGGCTTTAATTCACACCACGTAATTCGAACAACGATCTGAAATTCATGTTTGCTACAATCATAAAAGGCTCTAGTTTTTAGAAACCAGCAGGAGAATAAACGACCATAAATTGTTATGTAAAAACCAGTCATCACACAATTAAGCTCAAATAACCTCCCTGCACCATTGATAGAAGCATTATGAAGGTATCCGTAAACTTAAAGCTAGATACTGCCATTTCATGAAGGATGACAAAAGCAATAACATTGTATTTATGAATAAAAGTAATTACCAGAAATGGGTTGCAGAATTTTTGAAAGATGGTCCTTACCAAATAATTAGCCAAAACCCTTTAAAAAGTGGATAAGCAAAGTTCATCAATGTGACATGTAAATTTTTATTCGAGGACCAAAAAAAGAGTCAGTTAGTACCAAGGAACCTGTGTCTTCCGAGGCTCTACTGTCTCCTGAAAACACACAAACTTGGGAATCAAATGTGACCCATCATAGACTATGCACACTATCTATTCAGCTAGCAGCCTTTTTACTTAAAAATTTTAAAACTATAGAGTTACCTGGTAAGAACTTTTCCATAAAAATAATTGGGAATTTATAAACATAGTCATTGACAAATTGAGATTTTTACGTCGAATGGCCAATTTGCAGTGATTACTTTTTTTGTATTTTGTCATAGTCCATATTTTCATGATTAAATTCTAAGTATTTCACAAGTAAATAAATAAATAAATAAAATTTAATAAATAATTAAGACCATACATATGAATAAATTTGTCACAGATCTGAATTGTGACAGTTCTGATTCGTCATTGTTCTGTTTTATCTATGTTCTCATATGTCATTGTTCTGAATTGTGACAGTTCTGATATGTCATAGTTCTGATTTATCAGCATTCTGATTAGTGATGTTCTGAATTATCATGGAACCTTTTCATCTTCCCAAATATGCAAATTAGGACACATTCAAAATTTATCTCAAAAACCGTAAGGGATAGAGAAAAAAACCCAATTGCAAACTTGTTCGACATAAAAAAACAAACAAAACAAAAAAAAAAATATCATCCAAATCGGACCAACCAATCACCCACAATCATGTTTGTAGCTCACACTGCACAAGGAAAACTGAATGTTGATATTCCACCATGTAAAGCATGCAAATCAAAAAATTAACATAAATTACCATACTCGCATTAACTTTCATGGGGAAAAGCAAATAAAAGGCATGTTTTGGCGTCAGTTAGGTTCCGTGCCCAATTGTTTTATGGTATTGTGGCATCAGTTCACCACGTGATTGTGGGGGATTGGTTGGTCCGATTTGGATGATTTTTTTTTCGTTTTGTTTGTTTTTTTTATGCTGAACAAGTTTGCAATTGGGATTTTTTCTTTATCCCTTACAGTTATTGAGATAAATTTTGATTGTGTCCTAATTTGCATATTTGGGATGATGAAAAGTGCACCATGGGATAGGCCATGCACAACTTCCTATTCATTGGATTCATCAAAATTGACATATCTGCTTCGGTTCAAAAAATAAAAGGGGGGTTCAGACTTTTGTATTCACCCTGCATTACACGCTCTATCTTAGCATTGAAAGTTCCAACAGTAACATATGGTACCAACAGAATACGTACTGCTAAACTAATTACCACTATCATTAATTACTCTATATTCATTCATGTCACTTCATTACAAATTGTTTGATATACTACATGCCATATCCTAGGATTGAAAGTTTTAATAATCCCATATGATAAGATTAGGACACATACTACTAAACTAATTTTCACTATCATTGATACCGTAATTTCACGCGGATAGTCCGCGGACTTTCTGTGTTTTTTTCATCTGAAAAATGGTTCTGCGGATTATCCGAGGGGCGGACTATCTGGAAACAATTTTTCCAAATTGCAATAAATGGTAAACCTATATAGTAACGCCCCCAAGATGGTGGCTGCGAGTAACAAAAGTAGATGAGAAGTTTATGAAATGCTGTATACACTCGTATATAAGCCAAATTTTCGCTGTTAAGAAGTAATTTATTAACCCTTTCACTGCTTAAATAATTTCCTCTCTCTTTGCAGCCTAATGAGAATCTCTAAAAGGCTGTGGCGGCCATATTGGAAAAAGTACGAGAGGGGGAGGGTTTCAAACGAAAACAGCGTTTCTACTTGTTCTCTCATTGCAATACATACCGTAAATACATTAATCTAAACAGTTATTCAATAGATATTGAATTAAAAATCGAACATCGATGCATCGAAGATTCAAAAAATCGAAAAATTCGATGTCGAAACTTTTTGAACATCGATACATGAGCTACCATCGACACTATCGTTAAGCACTAGCGTTTAAAATTTAATACACCTTAGCAGCACATTGTACAAATATAAACAATATAGTGTATATTAATTATGTCATTGTGTCACACCTTTTTCCTCAATTTTCCATTGTAAAAAGCAAATGCATAAGTAAAATCTCGAAAAAAAACTTTACAATTCAAAGATCTTCAAAATCTGATTCAGGGGCCGTTCAAGTATCACGTAACGCAATTTTTGAAGATTTTTAAAAATCTATTAAAAACCTTAGAAACGTCCCAATTACAGTCCAATCCTAAGTGTATACTCGGTAATTAATCTTAGAAAAAAAAATAACCAAATATAACTATAGTGCCCGGCACGAAAGAAAAAAGAAACTGGCGCATGTGTAAATGAATAAAACTTGTTCAACCAATCAGAAATGGACTGGAAACGAGGTATTACTTATACCTGGCATCAGTAGTAAGTAATGCCCTGATTCCTGTCAGTTTGATTGGTTGAACTAGTTTTATTCATTTACACATGCGCCAGTTTCCTTTTTCTTTTGTGCTGGGCAATATAAATATTAATTAATCACCTATTTGCTAAAAACTACAACAAAATCAGATGTAATCAATTATTTGTAGGGTGGTACCAGTCAAAATGCCAAAAAATTTGAAGTGTAATCATGGAATGGGATTATTTTCCCCAACTTCTGGATCAAGTGCCAGATTAAGGAACTTGCATGGTAGCTTGTTCACTGACACAAACATGGAGAAGAGTCACAGAAGGGGAAGAATGAATGGGGAAATGAATTATAATCCTTGTTCTCACATCTTCCTTATTTAGGTTTTTTTTTTTTTCCATATTGTGACGGAGGGTAATGGTAAATGAACTGTTTTTCCTCACGTCTAATTAAGGGGAGTCAATCCTGTGCGGGGGGATTTTTTAAAAATTATAATAACTTTTCTATTTATACATAGAATTAAATAAAATTTTGAACACTGAAAGATCAACAATTGTCTTCAAAAAGACACCAACTGTATCCTTATATCTGCAGTAGTTAGCAAGTTACAAAGAAGTGCATTTTGTTGGCTTTAAATTAATTTTTAAATTCAACTAACAGAGCTAGAAAGATTTTGTACACACCATTGAAAAGACCAGACATTTTTCATGAGGGCAGATTGATTATTTTTTTTTATTTTTTGTCCAAAAATGTTTTTTTTTTAATTATAAAGTAAATATCTCAAGTTACGATTGCACCCTAGAGGATTGGAGATCATAACTTTTTATCTAATTATTATATTGAAAAAGTAATCAATCTGCCCTCAGCAGGAGGATGAGGTCTTTCCAAAATGCCCAAATTTATGAAAATCCATTCACTAGAAGTCGAGATATTTTAAAATATAGAATCGCGTTTGGTGAAAAAATTGAACATGAGAAAAATGAAATCAAACTTTGCCGGTATCATACACACGCATTTCTTCTTCTTCTTATCCTATGGAGATTAGGTTTACGCCATTATACAAGGGTCTAATAAAAACCGTTTTGGGGGTTAAAAACGTACAAATTTGAGAAAACCACTTGCACAGACTGAAAGTAAAAGGTTTGAAGGTTCCAATATATAATTTTCAAATTTTGACCCAAAATTCTATTTTAAAGGTGCAACTCCCCTTAAGAAAATACAATTCAATATGACAAGATTAAACTGTCTGTGAAATGTGGAGGCAAAACTGAAATAAAACGTCCATGTTATTCTCATCTTATTTTAGCGAAGTTAATTATCACTCATTATTAAACTTGAATATAACGTATGAAATTGAATAACGAAAATTTGCTATTTGGATGAAAAAAAATATAGATTTTAACTATAAGTTTTTGATAGATTTTTTACGTCAATATTATAAACCTCCATAAATGAATAAATTTCAAAATACATTGCATGTGTAGTTATTTTTTTTGTAATCAAACGGATAGTTTAAAATTTTCTATCAAAATATAATTATTAAAGTAATTTTTATATTTAAATCAAAAAACTTAAGTTTAATAGCTCCTATTTTATTAAATTATATTTGACATTTTTATGATTATAATTTTCTTAATTTTTATAATTTAATAAAATTAAAATTGGTAATATGAAATTTTTGATATAAATATAAAAATTAATTTGATAAAAGTTTATTAAGTTATATTTTAATAAAAATTTATAAAATTATATTTTGATAAATAAAAAACAAAAACTACACACAATGTCTTTTAAAATTTATTAATTACATGTAAATCGTTTATTAAGGATAAGTAAATAAAATGAAAATAAACTAAAAACTTATTCTGGTTATCATTAAATTGCCTCAACGTTATCATTATTTATATGTAAAAAATTATAATTGAAAACAAAATTTAAAGAAAAATCAATAGTTACAGAATTTACTGATTGTCAGTTATATTTCCAGACGATAATAAGAAAATTTGCGAAAAGGCTGCATTTAAGCCGAATTTTAGAGGAAGCGTAACTCACTTGATAGGGCCAACTGGGCCAATAATGGCGGATTTTGCAGCAGACGAAGTTTGCCGTACTTTCCTAATCTAGAGCTTTAACAGAACTAAGCAAGGCCGCTCTAATAATGGTCATGACAAGGTATCCCATCATGCATTAGTTTGAAGCAAAATGGTGGCTCAATCTATCAAACTAAACAATCGAAAACTAATACCTGTGCTATCAGAAAGATTTACAGCTGAGCAATCGGCCATTTTAAACGAATTTATATTTTTAAATAGCAAATTTCTTAAGTTAGATTTCTTGCGATCGAAGCAAAATGGCGGCCTTGTCATGACCTTTATTAGAGCGACCTTGGAACTAAGGTGTCTCAGAACATATATTTTTTCTCATATCTTTCTGCACTTTAAAAGGGGGGATGGAAAGTGGGAAAGGACATTGCTAAGCAACGAAGGTGATTGGCATGTTAGGCGAACGAGAGTGCTGACGTCACTTAGCGAAAACAAAAAGGGTAAACTTGTAACTGGCAATAAGATGCCAATGAATGGGGAAGACGAGGGGAAATCAAGAAACTGTTGAGAACGTTATAAAAAAGAGGAATTTTTAAAAAAGAGGCAGAATCCCAGAGGCCAGACCAGAGAACGCTAAGATCGAATGGGCAATGACTGTCTAAGAGGAGAGAGATCGAAAGGGGATCTCTGAAGGAGCAAGAAGGGATTCTATGTTCAGACACACTGGAGATCTAAGCAAGCCCTTCAATTTTGAGAAACGAAAATATTCACAAGCCTGTGAATGAGGGAGCAAACTGAGATCTTCGAGTAAGAAAGGAGAACCCTACGGAGCATCGTAGCGCACATCAGGCGGGAAGGCTGAAGGAGTCGGTGCTCATGGGACAAGTGTGGCCGACGGGCAGCTTAACCTGGCGTGGTTGCACATAAGTGGGAGTCATAGTCGCAACAGCTTGGAACTGACACCAACGGTGAATCAAGTAACAGTTATACGTGAACAGCCTGTGTAAAAGTAAGGAATGAAATTTTCTTATTGGGGCCTCGCAAGTGAACTGTATCGCACGAAATAGAGTACATGAACTCTTAAAAAGAACTATATTCAACAAAAAATTATATTTTCTGATCGTCTGATAATTGCACAATGCAACATTCGGTAAAGTTATAATATAAAGTACTTGCATCTTATTACTTCTTCGGATATTTTAACGAATTTATTAACCTCCAAGGAGCGTAGATTGAAGGATCCTGAAATTTTGCTTATTCGGATTAAAATTTAGGATCAATCAACGAATATTTCATTAAAAATTTAATCTAAATGTCATCTTCCACATGCATCTCATTGGTATCTATCGCTGCGTTTGGGCCAACAATGGCTGAGAAACTCACGTGACAGCCGTTCTACCAATCAGCAGCTGTGGGCGGCGCGGAAAAGGTTTGACGTACTTTCCTAATCTAGAGCTTTAAGTTCTGTTAATGTGTGGCACGCTCTGGTGTCATAAACAGAAAATACTTACCTGTAGTCCTATTATACAAATGGCAGCTAAAGAATACGGTGGTGGTTGGTTGTCATAAAAATGATTACAGCAAACCCAAAGTATCACTATTTAGTTTAGAAGTTGACGTTGAAAAATATGCTGAGGTATAATATTCAAAATTAATTTTAAGATGTTTTTACTATATTTTGTAACAATGTAATAATTAAAGGCAAAAACTATTTTGCACATTTATTATTTTTTATTTTTTTAGATTGGAGTGCAGACAAAAAAATTATTCTTTTTCTGACAGAGAAGCTATTTTCACATTTTCTTGCATACATGATGGCTTAAACAGTGGAACCATGATTTCATCTGCTCACACTAAAACAACAATCAATTGTGGAGTCTCAGCTGTTCCAGATCTGCAGACAACACAATGTGGACCAGAGCACCGGACAGCATTTTTTAACTGGTACCAGTCTGTTGTCAATGCACCTGATTCCACTACTTGCAATGATTTGTGTGGTGTTTCTCTGCAAGTACTTAGTATACTGTTGGCTATTTTTGGAACTAAAAATACACATAAATTTGGATCAAAACCCCATGACAAAATTATTTTATTTTTAATGAAAATGAAATTAAATTTAAGCTATGCAGCTTTAAGTGCCCTTTTTTCTATCCATCAATCCACTGCTTCTAAAATTTTTTACAATATACTTGGCACATTATGTAAACAGACTACAGTTTGGATTTATTGGCTCCCAAGGCATGTCATTCAAGATACTATTCCTGCAACTTGCAAATTAAAATTCCCAAATTGTAGGGCAATAATTGATTGTTTTGAAATTAAAACTGAAGTGCCCAAAGCAAATGTTCCACAAAATTTCATGTATTCAAGTTATAAAAGTAGTCATATAGCAAAGTATTTAATTTGTGTAGCTCCACATGGGCATATAATGTACAGTGAGTGGCCAAATTATTATGACCACCTGCCAGTTTTAGGCAAATGAGCTATTGCGTCACAGCGCTGCCGCTAGAGGGCTAGAGGGGTGGATAGCTATAAAAAGGGAATGCAGGTGAGGTGAACCATCATTTGCACAGTGTTTTTTGCGACGATATGGGCAAAAAACGTGATTTAACTGAGTTTGAATGCGGGATGATCGTCGGCGCGCGCAGTTTCGGAACTAGTATCAGCAAAACAGCTGAACTTATGAAGTGTTCAAGAGTAGCAGTTATTAATGTTTACAGAGAATGGACTACCAAGCAAAAAACCAGCTCTCAACGTCAAGCATGTGGTCGTCACAGGCTCCTCAATGCTCGAGCTGAAAGGAGATTGGCCAGAGTTGTCCAGGGCGACAGAAGAGCACCAGTGCGTCAAATAGCGGCAAATCTTAATCAAGGGCAAACTGTGACCGCCTCTGAACGAACTGTTCGCCGCTCATTACACCGTTTAGGCTATGGAAGCAGACGACCAGTTCGAAAGTCTCTACTGTCAGCCTTGAACAAGAGCAGGCGTCTCCAGTTTACCAAGGGGCACAAGAATTGGACAGTAGATGACTGGAAAAGGGTCATGTGGTCCGATGAGTCACGATTTCAAATGCATCATGCAGATGGCAGGGTTAGAATACGGAGAAAACAACATGAAAGCATGGACCCCACCTGCATCGCCACAACACTTCAAGCTGGTGGCGGCAGTATTATGGTTTGGAGGATGTTTTCTTGGCATTGCTTGGGTCCTTTGATTCCTCTGCACGGACGTGTGCGTGCCCAAGATTATTTAAGTATTGTCGCAGATCAAGTACATCCCGTTATGTTAATGGTGTACTCTGACGGGGATGGATACTTCCAGCAGGACAATGGTCCTTGTCATAAGGCTGGCATCGTCCTCAAATGGTTCGAAGAACATGCCGGAGAGTTTACCTTGCTTCGTTGACCTGCACAATCGCACATTGAGAATTCGTGGGATGAGATCGAACGGGCCATCAGGCAGTGGGATCCAGCATCATCAAATCTGCAGAAATTGGAAGGTGCAGTTCTTCAGAGTTAGCCTCAAATTCCTCCTACAACCTACCAACATCTCAGAATCTATGCCCATGTGACATATAAATATGTCCCTACGGATATTAAATTGAATTTAACATCAGTGTTATTTTAATACCCTAAATATGTTAATTTTATTTACTATTTTGTTATTCCTATTGATCAACCTTATGGCTTTTACATTATTCAACTAATAAAAAATGGGTTTCTCTTATAAACATATTCCTAATTATCAGTAGATCAAACTTTCTGTTTTATATTTAAATTTTGAAGCGGTCACTCATTTTTCTCCTGTTTGCTCCGTCTGTTAAACAGAGAGGAGGGTGCGTGCATCTTGGATTGGCAAGGGACGCTTTCTTGGTTCTGAATTTTAATGCATGAGGGAGCCGATGCATGTTTTCGTTTCCTTTAACCCCACAACTTCGACCAATGATATTTTACGATTTAATGCAAACAGGAGGGAACTCTTAAAACTTTTTTTTGAAGTATAAATTGTGGCAAAATCAAAAAAAAAGAACACACAACTCGGAACTGACAATTCGGAAAGCACAACCCCAAAAAAAAACCAACCTCGTCAGACTCTTGACACTCTCTCTCTCTCTCTCTCAAAGGAAGAAAAATGGGGACTTCATCATAAGCATACAGAGAACCATGACTGTTAATGCTCCTCCAGGAATCCCAAAACTCCCTCTAAAGAGAAATCTGTCAGCTACTGTCAATCATGAGAGTTCTCAGCAATGTTGATCACCACGCTGTATGAGACCGATGCAGAAATTGATTCGCGGCAACATCGAAGGTCAATGCGGCGGAAACCAACGGCAACGACGGTACATCACGAGCATCACGAGTAGCGATTTACAGTGGGCGGGTAAACGGGTCAGTCTGATTTTCACGGGAGCACAGTGGAACAGACGGGCGGCCCGTAACCCACTGCGGTCAACGGCGGGAATCATAAGCCACTACGGGAAAGAGATCTCAACGTCTGATCCAGCAGAGTTTCAACGGGACGATTCAGCACTGTGTGTTTTGCTCTTCGAGTCTAAAATAAGGCGCAAATTTCAAAAGATATGTGCAAATTTTAAGTAACTGGCCCATCGCGTGTGTTAGTTATAAGAACGATATTTGAACTATAGAATTTTAACGCATACTTTTAACTTAATGGTCGAGAAAGTCTGCTTCATTTCTTTTTCTTTGAAATTTCATTATAATCATAAGATTTCCTCTCCAATGAAAATTAATTTGATTAATAAAGAAAAGTTGAACTGTATTACTGCTCATTGATCTTTTTTTGTAGAATTTTATCATAAAAGGGGAGTAACGTTTTGACTTGAATAGAAGGGAGTGTTAGAACGTTTATCATTTCTTAATGCATGGTTAAATTTATATAGGATTTGCATGTTCTTTACTTTGGCAGGTCAACCAGGTTCTAAGACTTTGTTAAATTGAAAATATTGGAGGGAGGGTCACGCCATTCCCTATTACTCAATGCATGAATAGTTTTAAGACACTTGAAATTTAATTGTGTTTTTTTTTGGTGGGTCAACAGGTCAATAGGCCTATATTGAAACTAAATAAGAGGCTGGTTAATAGAAAGCTATTTTGAGCTCTCATTTTATTTTCTTGAGTTCATTCAACTCATTTATGGATATCTCTTAACTGCTAGAGAAGCATCCAAAATCGTGCTTATGCACTGGCGTCCGTGACAACCCTTTTATTCATAATTCAAGTAAACGCAGTGAGTTTTATCTTCTTCCATCCGTCACACCTGCGTCCGCGACTATTTTAATTTTATTGACTTTGGGATAAGAACATTCACATTTCTTCTTCCATCCGTCACACTGGCGTCCGCGACAGTTACGAATCGAATGTGTTATTGAGAAACTCATACACAATTCAAAACCCTGCAATTTTCTTAGAGAAGTAGTTTGATTTGGTATAATACAATTAGGTAACGCGAGACAGGTTATTCACTGATATGAACATGTAGATTACGATTGGCTAATCTTGTTACTGTGAAACTATTTCTCAGTTGGTTCCGATATTGAAACATTTAGCGATTAGCACACGTGAAATCATTTTCTTCCCCTTACCCCTAGATCAACATGACCCCCACACCAAAAGACACTGATATGGAAAGTGTTAATATACACAAATCACAATCGTTTATAGACTATGCAGATTTGTTACCAAAATTTACAGGAGAGGCATGTAGCATTAAAATTGCTGACTTCATTGAATTAGCATGCAGCATTCAGAAGCTGACCAAATGGTCGGAGAGAACCACTTGTAATATAGTAAGAGCACGGGTGATCGGCGCTGCAGTTCAGAAGCTATAGGACTTTGAACTTAGTAAAATTGACCAATTTGACACCCAAGGCACTCGCCTCATCAACATTTTCACATCACCACAGGTCGATGAGCAACAGGCAGTTGATAAATTCTTTAACACTGCACGACAACAAAATGAATCCATAACAGACTTCAGTAATCGACTTCTTTTAGCACAGCAACAGGCTTCAAAACCCTTGCAATCTATGGGCATCAACTCAGATGAAGTACTACTTGAAAGGCTAAAATTAGGTCTTCTCCCGGAACGTAGGGCTTCTTTCCTTTACCTAAACCCGAGCGAATATAATGAAGCAGTCAGCAAATTAACAGAAATAGAACAGCAGTACACTCACACGGAGAACTACAGCGAGAAACTGTCGCGTTTAGAGTGTCAGATTGCTGCATTACAACAGCAACTCCAAACACTCACGGGGAAATTCATGCAACTCTCCTGGCCAACTTTGGGATAAGAACTCTCACATTTCTTCTTCCATCCGTCACAGAAGGTGCAGGTGATTCCTCTGCACGGACGTGTGCGTGCCCAAGATTATTTAAGTATTGTCGCAGATCAAGTACATCCCTTTATGTTAATGGTGTACTCTGATGGGGATGGATACTTCCAGCAGGACAATGCTCCTTGTCATAAGGCTGGCATCGTCCTCAGATGGTTCGAAGAATATGCCGGAGAGTTTACCTTGCTTCGTTGGCCTGCACAATCACCAGATCTCAATCCCATTGAGAATTCGTGGGATGAGATCGAACGGGCCATCAGGCAGTGGGATCCAGCACCATCAAATCTGCAGGAATTGGAAGGTGCAGTTCTTCAGAGTGGCCTCAAATTCCTCCTACAACCTACCAACATCTCAGAATCCATGCCCCGAAGAATGCAAGCAGTAATAAGAGCGAAAGGTGGTCCAACACTGTATTAAGGGGGAGGTCATAATAATTTGGCCACCTAGTGTATATCTCTGATGGTTATGGTGGCAAATCTTCTGATGGGGGTATAACTTAGAAAGTGAGTTTATAAAATTTTTAAGAGCCTGGTGATTTGGTAATGGCAGATAGGGGATTCCCTAAGATTAAAATCGATTGCGAAAGTGCAGGTGTTTTACCCCACCATCAGCCAAAGGCTGTATACAATTTACACAAGCTGAAATGGATGCCACTTACAACATAGCTTCAATCAGGATTCATGTGGAAAGAGTGATACAAAGAGTACGTCTATTTAACATTTTAAATAATAAAGTACCTACTGAGATGGTACCATATTTAGATGACACTGTTAAAATTGCTTGTGTAATTACTAATTTAGGCCCTCCAATAATTTCTGAAATCAAATGATTATTTTCTGATTATTGAAATCTTATTTTAATTCATTACATTTTGTTATTTGACAATCACAGGCAAATAACTTTCAAAATAAAATTTCTCTAACTTTGGAATTATTTCTGGAAAGAATTATTCATCTCTTCTTACTGCAATCTCAACAGTTTCTTTTTTTGTGTAAACAGTGAATTTAGTTTTGGAAATGCCAAGACAATACATGGAAATCTGACACTAAGTGTAATATTTGCGGCTATGTTTTAATTGTAGCCCTTTTTCAGTCATTTCCATGTACATGTAGTTTAATTTTATCTCCGTCACTACCACTAATGATTTTATTTCTATGTACAGAAGGGCATTTCACTTCTAGCAACGCAACTTCATCATTCTGAAGAAAAAGGCCATCTGGACTATAACAGATCCACGGTGATCCTGGACATATACATAATCCTGCATCACACAATGAATTTGGCTGAAGTGCAGCTTCACCGACGAAAGCTAATTTTGCAATGTTTTCTGCGGCAATGCCATATGCTGTGTGCAGTGAATGAAAATTTTTTGTGTTTGCCAATTTTCCAGCAAGTTCTTCCATATCCCCTTCCCAAGTTTTCATCTGATGTGGTATAGAACTTGCTGAGATCCTAATTTTTCTCTGGGCATGCCAGGTTTCACATTCTGATTGTTTTAATGTTCTTCTACATATGTCATTTATACGGTCGGAACTGCAACATTATTTTGGTAGAAGGTTTTTACATCTTCAGGGAGCAATTCAAGAGATTCAATTTTTTTCATAACAAGTTTCTCTGAAACTACAATTGTAATTATGGTACATGGACCAATTCCCAGTTTTCAAAAGGGTTGCCAAAATGTCATCCAATTGTTCATTTCTGATTAGTGAAGGATTTGGAATTTCAATTGCATTTTCTTGAAGATGAGTTGCATTTATAGTCAAAATTTCATAACTATTCATGGACATCTTCAGTGGGCAATTTAAATCAGGGAAACCTTTTAAAACATCTCTGCTCACAGCTGGAATGTCTTTTAAATCCATATGGTAATTTGGGTCTCCAAATAATTTTTTCAAGGTCATGGGTTGTTTGTACTTGTTTTTCAATGAAGGCTTTCCCCTTGCCTGTGGTAACGAAGTACATGATGTTGTCTCTTTTTCATTGATGAACAAAATTACAGCAGCTGCATGCTTGCACAACCCATTAATGCCAGCAATGCAGTCACACGTACCACACAGAATCTTGTTTTCTGAATTTAACTAAATAATGAAGTTAAAAAAATTATTTTGGAATTAAAAGTTGAAGTTAATAAATTTTATTAACAGGCATTTACAAATGAATTGTAATTACAAAATCGTTATTTTAGTTATAACTACAAATGTGTTATATAGACTTGAATTGTATTTTTACACCATTAAAATATTCTGACAATATTGTATTTTTTGTCAAATTAAAATTGTAAATAACATTTCAAATAGTTTATTTTAAAATTAATTTGTATTTGAATGACTTGTAATAAACATCAGACAATAAAAATTTAACAGAAAAATTGCAGTACCTGAAGTCTAATTGAATAGCTGGACTTAATTACTTTCATTTGAGGTAAACTTTTTCCAGTGACCACATTATCCGGGAAAAATTGGGTGATGTCGTGCTCATGGCCTGAATTTTTAAGGTTTTTCCCTCTTCTGATTGTTTGGGTCTAAACAATTCCTCCCAGTCAACAATTAATTTGAAATTACATTTCAGTTGCACATTCATTTTGAACTGGCAAGTGAATGAAGCACATGGATGTTTACAGGTCTAAATTTTGCATTTTTCCCGCTAGAGGGGTGCTACTGCAGCGCACCATGCGGGTTTCTTGAAGCGTATGGAGAGCAACAGAAACTAATTAAAGAAAGTCAAAGTTATCATAAAAACTGCAAACTACAAACCTTGATAAATGACATAAGAGTTTAAATGAAGGATAATATAACAAAGAAACACTAACCGAAGTTTCAAGCCATTTGATTTAGTGAAAATTCGAATACAAGGCAATCTATATATGGATAGCTTTTAATTTTTATACTCTGATTAAATTGTAAATTTAAAACGAAGAGACATAAAAATAATTATGTCACAATGTATTGCAACTTTGATTGCACAATACCCCGATATTTTGCATAATTATAAAATTTTTATCATCAAATCCATGTTACAGCTTTTTGTTGCCCTGCAGGAGATATTTAAAAATTTAATTTAACCAATTTATATGCTATGATTTACCTGGTTTGCAAGGCCATGTAAAGGGCCAGCTAGTCCATTCATACCAGCTGCAAAAGACAAGTATGGATCTGACAGTGCACTGCCAACCAGATGGGTTGCATGAGCACTTACGTTTCCTCCTTCATGATCACTAAAATAAAAAAATTAATTTATGTATCAGTCTTGGAAATTAATAGCTTAGTAAACTTTTATAAAATCTTTTATTACAATTGGGCGATTATAGGAAGAAACATAGGGCCCTCCCATCTATGAAGTTACAATTCTTGGGAGAATTCATCTGCGTATTTACGTGGACGTTTGCTTGTATTATTTTATTGAGGATAGTATTGTATATTGAAGTAAGATTTAATTTTCCTGTTGCTATTTTGTTGTTGTGATGCTGTAACAATGTGTTACATTTATGGTATTGGCATTGTTACAGCAATCATTTTCTGTGAAGGGATGCAGTAGTTTTTGCTGTGTCCTTTTATGGAGCAACAAACATTAAAATTATGTTTTTTTATTTTGTTTTGTTCCCCCATGACAAGAGCTACATACAGGAAAAATTGAGCAGTTTTTCTGTAGCTAAGAGTGTTCGAATTTGCGCTGATGAAGAATGCTCAGGTGCAAAAAATATTTGTTGTAATGTGATAAAATTTTAACAGCGTACACAGTTTTATGTGCCCTATTATTCCTCTAAAATTCATCATCCTAGGTGTTACAGAATTTGAGTTATTAACTTGTTGATCTTGGTGGTGGCATTTTTATTTCTTCTCATATCTCAGTGTTCAAATTCGGACCCATGTTCATATGAATTTTTCTGCTTAGAATATTATTAATCGAGAAAGAGTGTTTAATAATAAATTTAAATCTGGTATTCTCCTTTTAATGGAGAAAAAAATCTTAAATTAAACGTATATAAAAAAACAAATATAAAGTCACCAATCTTGAAAATCGATGGAAAGAAACTTGTGAATGGGAAGAATCTTGTTGAAAAACAATGCAGATTCTTCCGAGAATGGTAAACAGTTGAAATAAGAATTAAACAAATGATAAAAAACAATTGATATAAAACGATGATAAAGTTATGTAGGTTGTGATGAGAAATATTCTCGAAAACATTAAATTCCTGTCTTTATTTTCCTACTTTGTATAAACTTTATTGTTCATTTTACCTCAAACATTTGGATCACCTTCTTCAAAATTATCAATTGTATTTTGTTACCAACACTTTTGTTCAAGTTTATTATTTTCAGTTATCAACATCAACTGGCATGATCTTCAAAAGACTTCATCCTTTAAAAAGTAATGGCTGAAGGATACTCTATACAATGAAATCTATACCACCAGATGACATATTTTCGTGACAACAAAAAGTAAGAAAGATTCGCCTTAAAGAAATCAACTAGAATAAGTTAAGAATCGGCATCCTCAATAGACTGCATCGTTTTTCAACAAGATTCTTCCCATTCACAAGTTTCTTTCCATCGATTTTCAAGATCCGTGACTTTATATTCATTTTTTTATACATGTTTAATTTACGATTTTTCCCCCCATTAAAAGGAGAATATCCAGATTTAAATTTTTTGCTTAGAATCACCCATTTTACCTCGCCTAAAAGTTTGTAAAAGTATTTTTGAAATACCCTGTATAACCCAGTTAGAAGTTTTGCCATGATGTTAAGAGGCATTTAATGTAGCTTGCCCGGATTATTGATGGGCATTGAGTCTCTTGAAGAACTGCAAGCCTATGCATGTGGAAGCATTGTACTGAGCACCCACACATGCATATGCGAAGTGAAACTGCCGCATGAGAAAAATAGTCGTCACTCCTGTGGTTGTGAACAGGGAAGCCCACCTGAAGCCACTTAACTAATGCTAATGTTATGTCACGTACTCTACAGTCGTGGCGTGTTGATAGTTATTAAAACTGAAAATAATTATTGATTTGTGAGGCTGTGTATTTTTTTTTTTTTTTTTTTTATGTATTGCAGAACAGATTTTGATGGAATGCTAGCACTGCCAAAGTAGATAAGCCAATGAGGGTGTTAATCACTGTAGATTTTTTTTTTGTTTTGTTTTGTGTGTTAGGAATCCTTGTTGTGGTATACTCCATAGAGGGGCTGGGCGAATTTATGTGATCTCATCCCACACACCCCTGGGCATGAGGTAAGCAAGTGGCTTGCTGGGCTGATTATACCCCGAAAACTGCAGTACGTGGAAAAAGGCAAAATACAGTTAAAGTATACAGCTTGTGGGTGATTATCACCTTCAGTCACGTGTTATCGTGCTGACATTGTAAACATTGCAGTGTAAAACGCTATTAATTCAAAGTTAATATAGTTAATTTGGTTTGTTTTATGTATGTTCTAATTATATAGTTTGGTTGTGCGGTCCCAATTTTGGTAAATATTACTAAATGTAATAGTTTAATTCACTTATGATTATAAGTATTTCATTTTATTTAATTGACTGTAGTAGTTTGTTCTCAATATAACCAACCCCAAAACTACCAGTAATCTGTCCCCGCCCTTAGGGCTCATTAGGCTATAGTGTCCCATTTTTTCGGTTGCATGGGAGTGGTACAAAGTTTAAACTTATTCACATGTTCAAAGCAGCCAATCATCTTAAACGATAGCCTTTCTTCCTCAGCCTTTGTTTAAAAAATAAATGCTCTTGTGAGATTTTCCTATAGAATAAAGGGAGACTTTGAATGAGGCTAAGGACGAATCACTCAGTGTCCATGGCAACAGAAGTGATTGGCATGTGTCTTCCTATAATCGCTGGAATGTATTTGAAGTAGAGAGGAAGACAAAAGC
>JAHWFO010001015.1:50041-60093 GCA_023313115.1 Rhysida immarginata
GTGAAGATTGGTAATCACGGATGGTCGCCCATCCAGTGACGAGCCGTGCCTGATGTAGCTTAACTTCGTAGAAGTTGTTCATTGAAAGTACAAATAGTTAATTTTTTTAAATATCAGAACAATTCAGGACACTAAGGGTAAATTAAGGACATTTCAGGACATTAATATAAAAATCAGGAATTTCGGGAAATTCAGGACAAGTCTGAGCTCTGCTAAATGCAACTCTATTGAAACAGTTGCATGTTGATGAGGCTGTAAACAGAGTTCTTGAACTCTCTCAATCCATCTATAAGGAATTTTTTAATACGGACAGAAATAATTCAATACTCATAGCCTTTCTTTGATATTCTAAAATGTTAAGGATGCAATGTAGAATTTTCCTAGGCAAACTTAACTGGACACAAAATTCCAGTGTAAGGATTTTAAAGAATTCATTTCGTTTTTTCAAAATGCATATTTACTTAATTAACTCTAAGAATTTTTCATGTGTTCTTATTTATATTCAAATTCAGATATTGCAAAATTTCATCAAACAAACAGACCAAGCCACGCTGGGCATATCAGCTAATACAGTATAACCCGGGTTAACACTAGGACATTCCATGTCAGTTATTTGCATATAGTCCTTGCTACTTTCTATTGCTTGGTGTTTGATTGTACAATGATTTGCTTTGGTTATGATTCATATATAGAGTTGTATGTGTTTATTAATTTTATTTTCTTTTCTTTTAACGGCACCCTGGTTATAGCGGTGTGTATTTTAATCGATTGTTGCGTTTCGTATTTTAATCGATTGTTGCGTTTCGTATTTTAAGCGATCACTATTGCGATGCATTATTTCATCGCAGAAGAGATCGTGTTTGGTGAAACTGACATTGTTTTCTTGGAGAGGTTTCTTTTCCAAGAAGATAATGTCAGCTTCCCGATGGAGTATTGTTGGATTTTTTTTATGTCTTGGTTACGGAGGTAGTTTTCAAGCGAGTGGGTCGTGTTTTTTTCGTGCTGTATGGAGCTGGAGATAAGGCCTTTGGAGTGCCATTTGAAAAGCGAGAATGGAACATCGGTGAAGATGGGCTTAAGCAATCTGCTTATATCAAAAGAGCCCGGAAAGTTTTTACTTACTCTAAAGTTTGATATGGAAAGCATTCTTCGCAATTATATTTGCTATTAAAGAGTTAAAAAGTTTTAAGTTTTTGTTTATTGAGTTTGTTAAGAAGTCCACGTGACTCGCAGTGTTCCACGATGAACGGAACTTTGCCGCGGCTGTGCTGTCAATGCCAAGATAAGCCCGCTCTAGGCGAAAGGGCGGAAGAAAAGAACGTCAGTGCAAATCGATGAGAACATTTGGTGAGTTTTGTTACTGTATTTTGAGATGCGACAGTGGGAAGTTACCACAATGATCTTATAAGCTTGAGAATTAACAGCCTGTGGACGGGAAAAACTGAAACTTGATCGTGCAGCGCTTTAAAAAACTGAACTGGTTCCGAGCTTGGGTGGGGTGCCTTAGAACTGTCTCAAATCTAGTTGTTCATTATTGCTGAAATAAGCTGTGCCTGCGAAGTTGTAATGAATAGTTTTAATTAATTTTGGGGGGCTATTGCCTGTTTCCTATAAAGAGGGTCGATTTGTTTTAGGAGGGGTTTCATTGTAGACTGATACGTGCTGTGGAGAGCTTCAGGGGCTGAAACCTGGTGGGGTCACGTTCGCTTTTAACGCTGGTTCACGCAAGCGCTCGCGCTGTGGCCAGTGAGCATGTAGCGTCCCCACCCCCACAGTAAGTAATAAGTACACAACTGTAATGACAAATCGCGCTGAGGGGCGTGGTGCTAAGGGTTCGGGACTAAACTAAATGAGATGAAACCTGACACCGTGATAAATTTCCAATATAAACTTTTTGTTATCCGCTAATTCCGTAATAAAACAGTACTCTATGAACATCTATGTTATACTATTCTAAATGAAAGGGGCCCCGTCGCAACTTATGCTAACAAATAAACTAACATTAAACTGAGCAATGCCCATAGCTAAGATTAATACCGGCACAGGCAACATGCATGGTAGATGGCCATGCAACTGAGGATGTCAATTAACATGCTACTGGAGAAGTGCATATAACCAGGGCAGTCGAGTTGTCTTCCAAAGCCCCGTGCCCCCCGAATAAGTATCACAGCAAACACAAGCACCCAGGCGCACTGCAGCTCCTGTATTAGCAACCAGAGGGGGAGGTACCGTAACCCCCTCTTGGTGGGCATGGCAACTGTCCACCCGGCAGCCACTGGCGAGCTGCGGACTTCCACCCAACTGAGCTCCGTGCTTAACAACGCAATGGAGCTGTCACCAGTGGAGCCTTAGCGCACAAACGTCTGCTCTTCGCTATCAACTATCCTCCTTGTGCAGCCCAATTAAGCATTTAAGAGTGCCTTTAATTATCCTAATGACTAATAATCCAGGCATTAAACATAATACAGCATATAATCCTAAACGTAACAAGGCAACAACACGTGTCCATCCAGAACGTGAGAATGCTTAATTCACAGTGGGGCGCAGCACAAACTAGAGAGTTCCCATAAATGTCGATACCTTCGGCAGGCGGTCCGTCGGTATCGTGAAAATAACGTTCACTCAGTGTTCTAACGCTTCCCTTGCGACGAAAATATAAATTAAGTCACTCACCAAAATCTGCTGTCATCATCAAATTGTACCATCTCTGTTCATGTTGAGGGGCAACATTCTCCTTTCACGAAATCCAGTTTCCTCGTTCGGGGCAGGCATCATCGCATCGTCAACTCTGAAGCCATAGCCGAAGTTCCAATTTGCGCTTCTGCTCTCATGTTTAAACTCTTGCAGGCAACTCAAAAGTCATAATCAATGAAGTTCCAGCAATCAAATAAGACAAACAAATCGATATATTCATAACTTAAACTTCAAATTTTAAAAAGAGCGGCTCTACGGCCATAGCATTTGAACCAGGAAGACTTCACTTCCCAGTGTGAACGATACATCCACTCGACAAGAAGCAATACTATTTTTAACGACAACGACGTAACAATCTTCTGCTGGAAACTGAAATGAGTTTCTTATAAAACGCTTTCAACAGAAGATACACACACACACACTCCATAACAAACGCACACACCACGCAAATGAAAAAACAAACGATACCCATTTTTTATTACAACATATGCTTATATTTGTACAAAATGCGACGACGCTCCAAACACCTGCCATTTGCACCGCCCCCCTCCTATCAAAAAACAAGATGAACACGGAGGGCTTAAAATTTCACAAAACCCTAAAGACTACTACCAACCACAACAATGCCCTTCGCCGGACCCACATGATACACCAACTGACATGGAATTGATACACCACAAAAGGTTGTATTTTTCCTTAATTTTTGTTGTGGTGAAAGAGTTTTTTTATTTCTTTTATTTACTATTATCCAGATACTTATTTTTTCCTTTTTTGTCATATTAGTACACATTCTGTTTATTTTTGTGCCTTTATTCCGGAAAATTTTTCACTTGCAATGATATTATATATTATTATACACCCCTTATAAGAAGTACAAACTTTGAGATCACAGTTTCAAGTTGGTCAGAAAAATGTGCTGCGTCCCTCACTGGTTCAAACCAACAACATCATTCTTCCGCCACTCCACATTAAACTCTGTTTGATGAAAAATTTTGTGAAGGCGATGGACAGAACAGGCTCAGGATTCAAGTATTTGATTGAAAAGTTCCCCATACTCAGTGAAGCAAAGATCAAAGAAGGGGTGTTTGTGGGACCTGATACAAGCACTTTTCAAAGACAGTGTGTTTCAGTCAAATGAGAAAGCCGCCTGGGATGCGTTCCGCCTTGTGTCATTGAACTTTCTGGTTAATGTCAGATCTGTTGACTACGTTCAGCATGTTGATAACATGCTATCTCAGTATCACAAACTTGGATGCAACATGTCTGTGAAGATACATTTCCTTAGCTCTCATCTCGACTTCTTTCCCGAAAACTGTGGTGCCATCAGCGATGAGCACAGTGAACGGTTTCACCAGTCAATATCAACCACGGAGAAGCGGTATCAGGGCAAATGGTCAGCAAGTATGTTGGCAGACTACTGTTGACCAGTCAGTCGAGATGCTCCTGACCTTCAGTACAAGAGAAAGATGAAGAGACATCACCTGTAGGCAAGTATAATGCATGATATGACATTCAAAAAGCATGATTTTCGGTACGACATTTTCTAAATATTTGTAGCCAACTCAGAAATTTTGTTATGATATTCATTTTCAGCAATACAGAATTAGTATAAAAAGATCACTTTGGTTTTGGGTACATGATTTTCATAAAAAATTGTTGCCCAGTGTAATTGATTAACATTCAGTTAATCGATGTGCTATAACAAGGCCAGAGCTAGCCAAAACTTTAAACAAACAAATGTTGGAGTACGATGGCTAGCACATAAAACTTGAGGTCCGAGCCGGGTGTTTGCCTATCAATAAATCTGGCGAAACAGAACAGTTATGCACATGCATTTCACCTTCTTCGCGAGAGGGCAATACCTGAAGGAGTCACGCCCTCCTTAATTTACATTCCTGCCCTCAGATTGTGCCAATATTCGAGGCTCCTCAGACAGGAAAGGGGAGGAGGGCCGTAACCCCGTATAACGCAAATTAACAGCGGAAACTTGTCCACACTCAAACTACGATGTACCCTCTACACCTCACTCGGTACGTTTCCTGCTCTGTACATAAGCACCAGGTACTGCCCGCAGCACCTCAAAAAATATCATGTACTGCATCTCACCTTTACAATACCCCAAGCACATGACAGGGTAGCATATTTTTTGCAGCCTCATTAGCCAAATAACTGATTTTTAGTTCAACACTTAGTTCACAGAAAACAAACTGCCAATATTACCCGACAAATGCAAAAGCATGGATCAGTATATTTTATGTCGGCAAACAGGTAAACATCACGAGTCACGTGACAGCATATCGTCTGACAACTTCTCCTTCACCTAATACCGTAGTTTCACTGGGAGGGGAGGTCAAATATTCGAAGAACAACTAATTTCTTTTGTTGCACATAAACTTTGGTAGCTGTAATTCTAAAAAGTACAACGGAACGATCTCACCGATCATAAATTCCAACGAGGTTTTCTCATCTTGGTCGGGCGCTGATGTTCTCGTTTCGCAACAGACATCAAAGTTATAATTCATAATATTCCCATGCAAATCTGGGAACAAACTCCTTTCGTTTATTTAATAAGCCTAATTTGACACAAGTTCCATCGGATTCATTTTCCTTTCATTGTAGCAGAACACAAGTCGAACAGACAATTTTTTTTAAACCCGGGCGGCTTCCCTGCTGATCACGCTCCAGCGTTCTCTTACAACAGAGCAAACGTTCATTGCTCATTATTATACAGATTTTTCGGAAAAGCTGCAACAACAACGCATAGATACCATCCGAGTAGTTAATATCTGGCCTGTCAGAGCTCATTATCTTCAAAATCGATGAGCTGTCAATAAAATCAATAAAACCAATCACCGTGATTATTAATGACCAATCAGCATAAATATTAACCTGGCGTCACTCGCGCCAAATTTTATAACAGCACTACCCGCGCTGCGGTGTTTACACCGCACTTTTTATTAGTGATTTTATTTGATAAAAAAAGAACTCAGTGCAATTTTATTTGATAACTCAAGATATTGCAATTTATGACCACATATACAAATTAGAAGTAAATACGTGATTTTAAAGTGATTTTTAAGAAATCATGTTTATGTCAAACATTTACTTACATGACTGCTCGCGCAGCGGTGTTTGCACCGCAAAGTGAGACCAGGCGTAGAAAACAGCTTTAATCTTCACTTTCGATAAAATGAATGATATCAACACCGGCGCTATCTGTTGCCAATAAGTTGTACTTGAAATACATGGAAGTCATCACAAGCTAGCACCTCTGTATGATGAGCTATATCAAAAAAATCAAAAAGTGCGGTGTAAACACCGCTCGTGCGAGTGACGCCGGGTTAATGAGGTATAGTGATTTTCATTGAGATTTCATGCATATTTATCAAGTTTGTTATCAAAATCATAAATAACAATGATATTGGTAAATATTAATGAAAAATTATGAATTATCGAAGATTATAATCATCCAAACTATTAATTACATGTTATTAGGCTTGAATATTTAATTAGCAACTCTTTTTTTATCATAGTTACGACTAGATGGAGTTTTTAGTTTCATATTCCGTCACCTCCCATCATCTTCAAAATCGATATGATTAGATGTTTTTAGTTTCGTATTCTGTCACACCCATCAACTTCAAAATCGATATGATTAGATATTTTTAGTTACGTATTCAGTCACCCCCCCCCCTCATCTTCAAAATCGATGAGCTGTTAATACATCATGTCGAAAAATATTGTGATTATCGGTGATATATTGATAAATTAACAATCAATTGATACAATTACAGGTTTTAATGACGAGAATTTATGATGATCCTATTAATTACATGTAATTTAGCAGGAATATTTAATTTGCAACTCTTATAATAATGATTAGATGACGTTTTAGTTACATATTCTGTCACTAGATGGCACTCCATCCCTTTTATTTTTTCTCAATGATAAATATTTATGAAAAATACGATTTTTCGATGAATATTACCAATCATTCGATACAATTACATGTTTAATGAGATCAATTAATGATGTATTAATTACTTGTAATTACGCATGAATATTTAATTATCAACTCTTTTGTATCAAACCAAGTACATGTATTAGATGTTTTTGATTACGTTTTCTGTCATTGGTTTGGTGATCCATCAGGTTTTTTGGGGTTTTTTTTTTCCTTTTATTTATTTATTTATTTATTTATTTTACCCCAGTGAATTTTTTCATAATTTAAATGAATTTTTATCATCACAAACAATTAATAACCAGTTGTAAAAGTCACATTATTTAAAAAAAATCTTTATTTCGACTTTGTATTTTATTTTTTTTAATGGTGATAAAGATTATAAAAGCGTGGTACATTAATCTTTATTGATCAAATTCAACTTATGTTATGAAATGATCAATGCAACAACGGTCTCGTTTTGGTTGCCAAGACATTTAAGGTTTATGCAAAGATTAAGCACTTACCTCAATTGGCCGCATGATTTCATCAATGTCCGTCATTTATCTCGTTCTGGATTTATTTACACTGTTATAGTGATATTACAATTTGCCAATATTGTCACAAAGGACTACAAAGTGGTGTCATGGCGACGGCGCCATCGAAGAACATTTACGATGGTCTCCTAACTGTTTATACATAAATTATTTTGCTTTACGATTTATAAACAGCGATGTGCATTTAGATCAACGTTTTCGTTCAGTAGATGACTTTAATCTATTTTATTCCGTGTACGATGCTTGGAAAGAAGGTTTCAGACAATTATGTGAAAAATAAATGAGTGCAAAATAATTTAGTTATGAAGAAGAACAGAATATACACAAAGATGAAAAGAACAAGAACTGAGGTGAAATGAAAAAAAATAATACCAACCCCCCAAAGAGTCATTTTTATTACACAGATTCACCTTTTTTTTTTCCTTCCCAAAAGAGAATAAAATTTATTTGAAATAAGAATATGGAGTAATTTTTTTTCTTCCAAAACTTTATACAATTAATGTGTTTTTATAACATTGCTACTATAAATTTGTAACTGTTCTCTGATGAAACACAGCAATAACTCTGCTAGAAATTATTTAAAGAAAACAATACTTTTTAAGACAATAATTCGTTTTTTAGAAATAACACAAAAGAAAACAATCGATGGTAGTAAATAAATAAATAAAATAAAACTTATCTTCTCATAATATGGATCTTCTCATATTAATTGATTAGATGTCATGGTGAGCTAAAAAAGAGAGAGAGAGAGAGAGAGAGAGAGAGAGAGAGAAGGAAAAAATAAAAAAAAAAGAAGACTTTTCACTTATACTAAATATCGTTTTTTTTTCTTTTTATAAGATGGAATTCTTTTAGAATACTCACATGGTATAAAAGAAACTCCCGTATTATTTTTCTTGATAATATTCATAGTTTTGATAAAACTCAAAATCAGCTATTATTTCAGCTTATGCTACTGTCTGGGTCACTGAGGGAAATGAGAGCTCTGAAGAGAAGGGGGGCTGAGGGGATGAGGCCATCTCAAGGTGAATGGGATTTAATTAGGTTACAAAGAATGAGCACATGGGGGATGGACTACAAAAAATTAAAAAGAATAAATAATCACTCTGGGGGGTTTTGTTAATGTAGTTATGCCATTGGCTATCTTAAATATTTTTTTTTAATTTTTAAGTATATATACTTGTAAGAAATAACGTTTTACAGTCTGCAGCTTTTGATCAAAGGAATCATGAACACACTTTCACAGTTTTTGTGGTAAGTTTTTTTTATTTTTTATTTTATTATTTAACTTTTTATATAATTTAAAAAAAAAAAAAAGCTTTCGAGAATTTTATGAGAGAAAGACAGAAAAAAAGGAAGATTGCATATTTTTCTTTCTCTTCCTTTTTATATATTCTTTTTAGTTTTATTCAAACGAGGAAAAAAATAATGACTTCGCAAGCATATTTTTCACGTGAGCCTCTGCCTCCGAAAATTCAGTTCCGTTGGGAGACGAAATATTTTTGGTTGTCATCGATTTAACCAGCATACCTTAATTGACATACGACAGTATGAGCTCTCGGCACGTAAATATGTACCAACGCAGTCCGGCATTGCTTTGTCACTGAATAAGAATGAATGGAAAGCATTTTCAGCACAACTAGAATCCATCTTACATCAATTAGAGACGGAAACAAATCAGTGCTATTTGTACGAAAGTAGCAAACTCGTCGTGTTTTCTGTTGACGAAAATGGGACCATGATGATCAAGATGGAGAAATCCGACGGAACAAAGAGCATTTTATTGGATGACTTGCAATTTTGCGTCATTTTGGACTCTATTCAATTCGTTAGTGACAAAATAGAAGAACTGAATAACAATTAAAAGGTTACACAAATTTGTTCATAAATGATTTTTAATTACGTGTCTGTAAGTTCCTCAAGTATTAAAAAAAAAAAAAAAAAAACTTTAAGAGGATAATTTTATAATGAAATTTTTACCTTTATTATTTTTGTCGTCATATTTTTGTGGGAAAAATATATAATCATGTATATTCTGAAAATAATAGTATAAACATTTAAAAAAAAAAAAAAAGATCTTTTTATTCTTTATTTTTTATAATCGATTCACACTCGTTATATATGAAAGTTTTGAGCACGCAGATTCAGTTGGTTTATGGTAGTACAACGAACATGGACGCAAGATTTACATTTCCATCTAATTTTTTAATCTGCGGAGCTACAAACTCCGACAAGACATTTACTGAGAAGTTCATAATGCGATCGTTGGAACTGTGTAAACCTGCACCGAAGCAGTGCATCTTTATTTACTCTGAAGATCAACCAGCTTATGATCGTCTCCGACATGATTCTCCAATTCCTATCATGTTTATCAGAAATTTCAATATCGAAATTTATGACACTCTCCAACCTTTGGCATTGGTAATTCTGGATGACGCAGTTCACAATATAAATTCTAACGATTTAATGAATAATGTGATCAAAGATAGTCATCATAAAAATTTAATGCAAGTTTTATTGTGTCATAATCTGTTTGAAAAAAATTTGCGCACTTGAACTGTCAAATCTTCGTTATAATGAGTGCGTGTCGTGATGTCAATCTTCTGAAAATTTTGGGTATTCAAATTGGGGTGGGTGCTCAATATTTATTAAATATAGATAAAGATTGCACTCCCCCGTAAACCTTTCTCCCATTTGCTCCTGGATCTAAGGCCTAACGCAGACGAACGTTTAAAGTTCAAAAGCAATATTTTTGACACACATTCACACATTTATTTGAAGAGAGACTGAAAAGGAAAAAGAAAAAAAAATGTAAAAAAAAGTAAAAGCTTATTTTCCCATTTTACAACAGTTAGTCGGTA
>JAHWFO010001016.1:0-16965 GCA_023313115.1 Rhysida immarginata
TGCCTTGTTCTTCGATTGTCAGTTCCTGTTTAATAAAAAATGAGTAAATAATATAATGAGCAAAAAATTGATATATGATGAGTCAATTTCCAGAACTCTAAATTAAATCATATACCTCATTATACATCAATCATATTTTTAACATTAAAATTTCAAATTGATAAAGTCCAGTTTTCTCTAAAAATTCTAAAATTTTAACTTCCAATCATATAAAAAAATTATATTCTGTATGTATAAAAATAAAGAATTTATTGTAAATTAAAATTTTTTTAATTATTTAAAGAAAATAAGAGTTTATCAATATTAATGTTGAAGTAAATTTACAATAATCTCAAAAAAGCCTAAAATTTAACATCTGAAAACAAAAAGTATTTTTTTATAAATAAAGTTTTAATAACAATACTAATCTTGTACTAAGTATTTTAACTAAGTTTTTAACTAAGTAATTCAAAATTAATTTTAATCCTAAATTCATTTAACATTTACAATATATAAATTTTAAATACCATCCCAATAGTATTTTTAAGATTTTTAATAAAATTTAAGTATAGTAAATGATGGGATGGTTTAAAATATATATTGTAAATGTTAAATGAATTTTGGGTTAAAATTAATTTTGAATTACTTAATTAAAAACATGAATTTTGAAAGGTATTGTACACTCAACCAAAGGAAATAATCCACACGAGTTTAATACTTAATATTACATTTCATGCTAATGTGTTGTTTTAATAGCTTTTTTAGTTATAATTATTTAAATTTAATAATCTTAATAATGTTAACTCTAAATGTAATATTAAATTATTAAAAATAAATTATATTGAAATGGTAAAACTTAGAGAAAAATTCAAGTGTGGATTATTTCCCTTTGACGACTGTACATATGAGGTTAAAATTGTCATTAAAAGTTTATTTTAAAAAAAATTAATAGTTTGTAGAGGTGTTAATTTTTTTATGAAGTTATCAATTTGAAATTGTTTTTTACATATTTACACTATTGATTTTTTTTTTTTTAATCTAATCATTCCTCCTCTTTTATATTTTGAAATTGTATTGTTATAAAAATAGGATTTTTCTGTTAATTCCAATGAAATCTTGAAGTGAATTAATTGAATAATTTCTTGAATTTTAAAAACTTTGTCAAATTAATTAATAAAAAAAGTAAATCAAGAAAAATCACAAAATGACAGTTTAATAAGATTTCAAAATAAATTAAAAATTTCTTTATACACCAGTAATTTTTAAATTTGCGATTTTTAACATTAACTCCTTTTACTCCTTTTTTTTAAAACTGCCATTTTAGATTTTTTTTTTTTTTTTTTTGTTGAAGTTTTTAAAATTCATGAAATTATTCAAAGGAGTTTCTTTCTAATTAGAAGTTTAAAAAAATATTAAATTTTTAATTTTATTAAAGGCCTTAAATACAGTTGTGTTATTGATATTTTGATTTTTCTTTTTATCTTTTGGGTGAGGTAAAATAAAATTATTATAATGTAAATAATGAATTAATTTCTTCATGCTTATATATTAATTAAAGAGGAAATTACCCAAATCTTTCAAATATAAATTATTTTTATTAAATATTCCTATGTAAAATTTTGAAAGTTACATAGAGTCAATAAAAAGAAATATTATTTTCATACATTTAGATTTGATATTATGTTGTTAGGTAATATAATATCTAGAAAATTTGATAATTTTTTATTAACCTTTTAAAAGCAAATTTCTAAAATTGTTATATGTGCACACTTTACTCTTTATTTTTAATTATTATTATAAATAGCAGTTGCAATAAAAGATGTAACAAAATCCAATTTATTAACTTTTTTTTTTTTGTTTTGGTAAAATTTATGTTAAAAAAATTTAAAATTGTAAAATAGAACAAGTTTCAATTAAACTGAAAAATGTTGAAAATAAACGCACAGGTAACAAAATTTTTTTTTGGAAAACTGCACGAAAGGTTTCAATGAATCTTAGTTTTTTGGTGTCCTGAACCAAAAATGATTGCCATTTTATGCTATCACCTACGGTTTTTTGTTGATTTTCCTTTGATAGGAAAAAGATTTTAACAGTAATAAGAAGGATCATCAGAAACGGAGGATGAAAAATCCTTAAAAAAGAATGAAAACTCTTTTCTATTCCGCTTCTATCTTTTGGTGTCATTCATTATCCTTGAATCTGCTTGAAATTCAGCCGAGCAGAAAATTGGTCTACTGTGGCGTAGCTTGGTCCCCAAGCTGTTAGTAAAAGGACAAACTCAAACATCCAATCCTTCAGCAGGATTTGAACCCATGACTTGCTGGTCTCGAGAGCAACAAGGCCTGTAATTATTATATTTCTTTTTTATTTTCATTACAGTAAACAGGCGAGTAATTTTTGACCTGAATTCTCCTGATGGCAGCTCATTATGCTGCTGCTGCTGCTTTAGTTACTCATTCATGCTATACTTACAAACACCAAATGTATTGGCATAATATGTGTATTTTTTTACATGCCATAAATAAATTGTGTAATAAACGATAGTTTCATTTTCTGGTATTTTTTTTCTAATGGAGTAGCAAACTTATAATTACTCTACAGAAAACTGATTTTTCGGAAACACTACTTAAATCTAATAGCCCAAACAGATATTGCCTGCATTCACATTATTATTTGCTCATATTGAAGATGCATTTAATGTGATTTGAGACTGGAAAATTAATTTGCCACCTGTTCATGATGACTTGGTTGTGATGAGTGGATTTCAAAGGCTCTTCAGTACTTGTTTTGCAGTGGAAAATTAGCACATTTTCAATGAATATTCTTTTAACGCTGTGGAAAAAAACTTAAATTTGACCAGAATTTATGTACTACAAAAATTTCTGAAATAATTTTGATTAATAAAAGTGTATTAATACATAAGTACTGTACTCTGATGCGTATAACCCGCTTTTCAAAATCTCAATTCATTTGAAAAGAATTAAAAATACAGGGTGATCCAGAAGTCAGTTCACCCAAAGATCAGCCAGGTGTCGTTCATATAGTTTACGGCAGTTGGTCCATCGCTCTTGAACGTAGTGCAGCAACAACTTATAAATGTGGCTCTTCTGTTGCTTCTCCAGTTGTAAATCACGGTTGATCATTGTTTTTACCGTGTATACGGATGTCCTGCCGTCTGTGCAATGGCCTGTTGTGTTGGTGGGTTGCATTCGGTGACGAGAGCTTAAACTTTATGGATGACGTCAGGAGTACAGCTTTGGATTGGCCTACTTTATCCCCTCAGGAATGGCATCACTTATGGTTTTGTGAAAGGGACACTTGATGTCCCTTTCTTGGAAACCACGAAGCCTCGTTCTTGCTATCTTTCATAATTTCGGAATAGCTGAATTTCATGTCGGAAAGAGCTGTTACTGTCAATTTTCGGTGGCATAACTCAATGTTTTTAGCTCACTGTTCTAATGCTAATTATTTTAATACTTGTCCTAACAATATTCCACATGATAGCTCACATGAAATGAGCGTACACGTCACATTTAAATATTACGCTAATTGTTACCATAGATCCCTAAAAGCCCTCCATTGTTACACAGTGTGTGTTTAAAATCAGACAAGTCGAGTCAGTCATCATTTCCACTCGGTTTGTTTTTGTTGTAATTGGAGGTTTCTTATGTTGGCTTCCAGACTGACTCATTGTAAGTTTTGATTTTTGTTATTTCTAATTATTGCCTATGTTTGCAACAAAGAGTAACTTGAAAGTTTGCCTGAAAGTAATTTTGGTAAATATAAATAACCGTTGAGCCTGTTAACTATTAGGCTCCTAATCTATCTTATTCATAACACATTAATTGGAATTCATTAATAGAATTATAAAAGAGTGATTTAAGCATCTTATTTTTAAGATTTTCATTGTAATTCAAATTAATATATGTATTTACACGAGCTTAATTACATATTTATTAATTAATATCGGAGGTATTGGCGTGAAAAAATCCTCCAATGACCATTTTCAAATTATTAATTACATATGTTTGTTTTTTTTTTTTGTTTTTTTTTATTAGATAGGAGAATTAAACGATCATTATTTATTTCAACACAATCATGTATCAAAGAGATCTATTGAAATGAACCATACACATTGTTCAAATTTAAGAAATGAAGCAGAGGTATGCTTTTAAAAACCATTTTTAACACTTTAAATTCTTTAGAAATAATAAATACACCTTTTTTGTGTTTTTATTTAACCTAAATCACAGTTGGTTTGTTTTTTCAAGTTTTCTATTCCATTTTTACCTTTCGCGGTACAGTAGAACCTCGTTTTTATGAACTCGCATTTTACGAAGTAATTCTGAAATCCCGACACTCTCCTGTTAATTTCCATATAATGAACTTTAAGTTTTACGAAGTGTTTTAACGACGAAATTCGGATTTTATGAAGTTAGAAGTTGTAATTGGTAGTAAAAAATTTTACTAGAAAAGTGAAAATTTTTTGCACGAGCGGTCTGGTTGCATTTTGTTCATTTGGCTTATGTTATCGCCGTCATGATCGATGATTAACTGGACTAGTTTCCGCTGTTGCCAACAGGTTACCATAGTAATGCAAATGAAAGTGAAACTGAACTTGCAGTCCCACCCGAAGATGATGATAACGAATTTGAAGGATTTGAAGAGTGGGAAATCCTGAAAAGTAAGCTGAATTTTCAATCTAAATTCTCCAAGTTTGTTAATATTGATGCGGATGTTTTAATTTCTCGGACATTAAACTGTAACGAAATTTGCATTCTTAACAAAGATGGCGGCAAAGAAGAACATGAAGATGACGGTGACGAGAAATTGGAAAATACCACATTCAAAGCAACATCCTCACAAATTAAAAGCTCCTTAGAAACTCTAAAAAACCATCTGTATTCAACTAAAAATGTACCAGACGATTTTCTTGACTGTTTTTTGGAATTTTCAAACTATTTAAATAATGATATAACTACAAATATGCATCAGACAACAATTCTTAAATATTGGTGGATGGATGAATCATAATACTGTTCCTATTAAGTAAACAGGTGGTGGCCTTACAGTATAACAGAGGGACATCAGGAGTTCCAACTAGTTTTGCCATTTATTCCCGGCTTTGTCAAGGATATACAGCAAGAGGCATGCAAGCCTTTATATATACAGAACAGTGGTACAAGTTAAGCAATGAGCGTAAATACATACAAGAATCAATAGGATATAAAGCAAGGGGGCCAATGAGTTCAAAAATGATGTAATGGCCAGTAGAATAAAATAGAATAAATACAAAAAAATATTCCCAGTCCGGAGTTTATCGCCTGAATTGTGCGTTTTGCGATATGTTCTATATGGGATTATCGACCCGCAATCTTGCATTGCGATTCAAAGAACACCTTGACTCGTATAAGAAACGGGACCGTTTCTCCCACTATGCAAACTATCTCGCAGATTCCGGACACATCTTGAAGACAAAAGAAGAGGTTATGTCTGTCTTGCACATCTGTAATAAACCAGAAAAAACTGCTACCCTCGAAGCGATTGAAATATTCAAGGCCAAGAGGTCCACCCCACACTTGCTTCTCAATTGCCAGACGGATTTAATGTGTATGGAATACTTAGTTCTTTATCTGATTTACTATGATTTTCTCTCGAAAACAGTTGAAATAAGAATTTAACAATTGATAAGAAAAACAACTTAGCTTCATCATCTTTATATCAATTGTTTTTCTTATCAGTTGTTAAATTCTTATTTCAACTGTTTTCACCATTCAAAAATGTTTTATCCTACTGATAATGAGAAATATTCTCAAAAACGTTTTATATAAATTTTATCCCAAATATTTGGATCACCCTCTTCAAAATTTCATCTGTATTTCAAAACCAACACTTCCTTCAAGATTATCGTTTTCTACTATCTGCACAAGACTTCATCTACATCCTCAATAGAACTAAGTTTATTTCTACTATCAATAACATCTTCAATAGACTACATCGTTTAAGTTTTCTTCCATCTCACAAGTTTCTTCATCATTTTTCAAGATTGGTGGCTTTATTTTATTTATTTTTTTGCTTTCATTAAATTTTAATTTTAATTTTACGAGTTTTTCCCCATTAAAAGGAGACTACCCACATTTAAATTTAAAATATTATTGGTCCCCTGAAATTCATAAAATCGAGGTTCTACTGTATTAAATAACATAACCATTGGTCAGGGGAATTTAGAACTAAAAGCAACTGAGGCTAAATATTTTCTGCCCCACTGACCTGACATCAAACTAGCCTCACTTTTAAAATTCTCCTTGGCTTAGAACTGAAGGCTTTGAGCCCTCCAAAGTTTTTTTTTCAAGAGACACAAGGATAGGAAAATCCTTTGTGCAGTCTCGGAGGCGATGGAGGCAAGATTTAAGAGCCTCAGTGAGATCTGTATCGCCTACCAGAAGTGCGTGCCGAATATGACGTCACAATTGCAGTTTTCCTCGTTTTTAAAACCTCACTGCCTCAGTTGCCTTTAGTTTCAAAACTCCCCTAACTATTTGAAATTTAACCTAACAGGAAATTAGACTACTGAGGCTGAGCTTTGTCTACTAAGCTTGTTAGTAAAGGGACAAACACAAATATCCATGCCTTCAGTGGGTCTCAAGAGCAACAAGATTTTGGCCACCAAGCCAGCATTTCCAACTTATCGTGCTGCTCATTATTCACAAACAGTTATTCCTTCTTCTTATGTTGTAGGTTTTTTTTTCTTCTTAATATGTGACATATTAATATGTTCTAGTTTCTTACATGAGCCATTGTAATTCTTATTCACATAATTATCTGCTTTGGTAACCTAAAATTCTTTAATTATCTTTCTGCAAATTGAAAACCTGTGTCCCGCACCAATAATACCATAATTTTTGGTATATAATATGCAGGGGGGGGGGGGGAAGAAAAGTTTAAAAAAACATTACTACACGTTATAAAATATAAATATTATTTAATATTCTGATAATAAATGCAATGAAAGTACGATTAAAAAAAAATTGGGGTAGGAGAGTCAAAGTGGAAGGGGGTGCGTATTATATATCGAACATTACGGTACTTAGAAAAATTTGTTAGAATGGAGAATGAGGGAATACATTTTTCTTTTCCTAGTGTATTAGAAGTGCAGGGTGACCCATAAAAACTTACTCACTTGAGAGCTGATAAAGGTGATAAAGAAATCATAATTTACTCACTTTGAGAACTGATTATAATCTGTTGATTAATAAAACCGTTATCAGTTCTCAAAATGAGTAACTTTTTTGGGCCACCCTATACTTTACAACCTGATTAATTGCTTAAAAGGGAACTCCAGCCATAATTAAAGTTTGGTTGGATATGTTTATGAATGTTTTAAATATGTTTATGAATGAATTATTTAAATTACAGTATGGCTAATTCACAGTATGGCAACATTTTCTTCCAAATATTAAGTAGTAATTACAGTGATGGCTACAGAAAGAAAGGGCAGCATGGCGCGCTCGAAGGCAAAGGGGCACTGAACCTCTGAAAGGGGCACTGAATGCAGCTAAATTCTTGCTTTAAAGTTAATAAAAGTACATGGGCATTTCAGTGACCTACATTTTTAAGGCATAATGCTAACTTCGGAATCTGTATGCGATTAGCGCTTTCTAATTTCTTCTAGGCTAATCTCTTCCTTACTTTGTGATGCCACAAAAAGACGTCATTTGGTGGTACGGTCCTCAGTAGTTGTTAAAATGTATCTTTCAACAATTTATGCACTATTTTTGCAGGATAAAATTGCGAATACATATTTTTAAACTTTATACTTTATACAGTTGATCTGTATTATCCCTCAACATTTTATTAATGCTAATTTAAACATGAAAGCTTATTGAGGAATACTTCTTCTCGCGGACGAAGCTGTTTGTTTTGACAGTAAAGCGACCACAGGAAACCACCACACACGAATACAAAAGGCTCGACTTGTCAGCCTGGAGGATAAAAAAAAAGCACAAGGAGTAACGCGATAAACAGCTCGTCACAGCTACCAACTAAACTGATGTAGTTAGTTAATATTTTAAATGAATGTACATAGCAGTTTAATTAAAATGTTTAGGCTTGTTATTACAGGTTTGCTTTATTTAGATAGTTTCTACCAACTAGTACTCTGTAACTTACCCATTATGGTACTGTTTATTATGGTTTAGTTTGGTTATTTTTATTTACATTGTCTGATATTTATAGCTATGTTATTTATTGTATGTTATTCATGTTATTTTTATTTTTAACCTTCTAACCTTTTTGTAATTATTACAATAGCCCTCTGGGACCTAACTCGTCGGTCTTTGACCATACTGGTCCCAGTTGGGTGTCGCATTAATCTTTAAAAATAAAAAATAAAAATAAATCACTCACGCCACAATGATAAGCTCCAATGAATACTTAAGCCACACATTGTTGCCATTTATTGGTTTCAGTTTCTTGCGTTTGTGCAGCGCCAAGGGTTAGCATGGGTGGGTCGAGAGGCAGTGTGGCGGGGCAAGGGGCAGCATGGCGCTGCGCCACGGTGTTTTTGCCTAGTGGCATCACTGCATTTACTATGTACTTTTATTAACTCAGTAAAAAGTGTTTTGGTTTTTACAGTGCAATATATGTTTTTGATGAATTATTAAAAGTTTCTTGTAATGTAATTAAGAGCTGTCCCAATTTAAGTTGTGTATAACACGGACCAAATTTACCAATATTTATCTTTAATATATTTTTGGTAATGGAAAGTTAATTGTATCCCATCACCTTTCTTTAGGTAGAATGGGTAGAACAACAGAAAGAATTGAAAAGGGTTAAGAGAGATTATATTTACTCAGAGTTCAAACCGATCGATGTTTATCAACCTTCAGCAATGCCATTTCAATTGCCTGCTATGTACGCAGGCCATTTCAAGGATCCTTTATATCGTGAACAATGGTATATAGTAAGTAATTTTCACTTCCTTTTTCTAAAATATAAAATATTCCAATTCCTGTTTTAGAATACATACCATAGTTTCCTGGTTTGAAGCCAGATTCCTTTAGAAGCTGGGATTTGAGATCTCATCTTAAGTAATACAGGGTTTGTATAAAAAGTATCGGGAACAATTTTTTCCTGACTTGACGCTCTGTGCGAGCTCGGTGGTGTGGGGTCCAACCTTCAAAACACGTCAGTCATTCGCCTGCGAGTGTTTGTTCAGAGTAGATCGAAGTTTTACTGGACCCCTGTCGAGTGACTCGGTGCAAGCTCAAAATGCAGCGAACGATTGAACAGCAGTACGCCATCAAATTTCGTGCTGGACTGGGGAAATCGGGTACAGAGATGTTGGGCATGATTCTCCAAGTGTTCAAGGATGAAAGCATGTCACAAACTGCAGTTTTTAAGTAGCCTAAGCTCTTCAAAGATGGCCGTGAGTGTGTGGAGGACGAAACCCGTGCTAGAAGGCCGTCGATGTCAATAAACAACGATAATGTGCAAGGTGTGCGTGAAGTGTGTTGAATTCGGTCAACCGGGTGAGCCAGCCATCGTCAGAAACTGGAAATTGCATCATGACAATGCACCCAGCCACACCTGCTCCAAGGTGACCAACTATCTTTCGCAAAACAGCATCGCGACGATTTCCTAACCCCCTTACAGTCCTGACTTGGCCCCAGCAGACCTTTTCCTATTCCCAAAAGTGAATCCTCCCTCAAAAGGACACCACCATGGGACCCTAACTGCCGTCAAAGAAGCTTGCACGCATACCCTTAAGGACCTTCCGGACACCGCTTACCAGAGAGCCTTTGAGTCGTAGAAAAGCCGCTGGCAAAAGTGTGTCGATGCTCAAGGGATGTACTTTGAAGAATTTTAAGATTTTGTAGCAATATCTGAAATAAATCTATTTTCCCGATACTTTTTATACTCACCCTGTATACCACATTCTTTTTAATCTCCCTTCCCCCTGTGTTCCTGCACTTCGTTTATTTTATAAGCATGGTCGTAATGGTCGTTTTTATAAGCATTGTGAAGAATACACCTATTTTTCTTACAGCATCAAGGAGCTGCTGGAAATTGGGATATGAACGTTAAAAAAGCATGGCTGAAAGGTTATACTGGAAAAAATGTTGTCGTTTCCATTTTGGATGATGGCATTCAAACTAATCATCCAGATTTAGCTCAGAATTACGTGAGTAAAAAGCAAATTGTATTTTTTTTTTTTTTTTTTAAAAAATTTTAAGTTATTTAAACAGAAGTAAATTAACGGATAACTACCGGGTAAATAAGGCATGTATACATTTTTATATTGCGTTTTTATCCTATGGTTGTACATGTAGTTGTAAATTTAATGTACTGTATCCGGATACAACAATTATATCTGCAGTCACGTTGGATTCTTGAAAACGCAATCTGTGAAATTTCTTATCAAAACGAAAAACCAACTAAAATCACTGATTATTCCCAATGCTTCTAAATGTTTTCTTCAGTGTTTTCGTATTAGCTTATGCAAGTTGCATTACTAAACACAACTTAAATTGTAGAAAAATAATGCAATCAAATAGTTTTTTTCTTCCTTTTGACGTTTTAAATATTTTTTATGTATCCCATACTTGCTGCACTTACTGATTTTTATTGACCTCGATTTTATGTTTTCCTGCATTATATATATATATTTATTTATTTATATATATATATATATTTTTTTTTTGCGATCCGACTAAAAAACATAAAATCGGGGTGTAACTGTTTGAAAAATTCTATAGTGTGAATTTGAAAACATACACGTTATTTTAATGGTTAGGAAAATTAATGATCATGGTTAATTAATTAAGTTCCAAGGGTGATTCTTTTGACAGTTTGTTGGAGAAAACTAGTGCATCTCTAAACTAGATTTTGGTCTTAAATGAAAGATCATAGTCGCCTATCATCTGTTTTTAATTTCCGTGCTCGACAGTGCTGCCAACATTGGGGAACAGCGCCTGCTTCGTATCTACATCTTAGTCCAGTCTCCTGGTTCGTGCATACGGTACTTTCCTACAATATCCACTGGCCCATTTTTTAATGAACGACCTAATATTTGTTGCTCTGATGATTTTTGTTTTTTATTTTATTTATTTATTTTTTTAATTAAAGAGATTGAGATTAATAATAAGATGGGATTTTTGCTATCAAATTTTGATGGGATCCATCTAGTGTTATTTAATATTCTGATAATGAATGCAATGAAAATGCGATTTAAAAAAAATAATTTTTGTGGGGGGGAGGTGCATATTATATACCAAAAATTATGGTAGTTTATTTTGTTACTTTGTCAACTTTGCCTTCATAAGAATATTAATTCACAGAAATGCTTTTGAATTCTCCATTTTGCAGTTTAGCCACAGGGTAATTTTAAGATTAATATTGTTTAGCAAGGTTTCCCCAGGCCTTTTTAACGGGGTACACTGCCTTTCTGGTTTTGGTGACTGCTGCTAAATTCACGAAAAATTTCACAACACTGCATAATGTTTTATTTGTTTTTAATTTTTGCCCATTTGACTAATTTATCCTTCCACCTACCTGATAAAATTTTCTGGGGGAGAACACTGTATAGATACAAAGTGGAGGATGAAAAAAAAAATTTTGGGGGGAATAAAATTGGGTTCAAAACTTTAAAAGTTCCACACTTTCAGGGCCTCTATCTCCTAAACGGTCGGATCAATTGAAAAGACACCAAGAATAAAACATTTCTCGAATATTGTGTACAATCTGAATATACCATTAAAAATAGGGGTTCTATTTAAGATTTCAAAGTTACCCCCCCCCCCCCGGCCCCCTTCACAAGGGGGAGGGGTAATTTTTTAGCTAATGAATTTCCCCCTGCGAAATAATTCACTTTTGATTTTGGGCATTTTTCGTACAGTGCTTAGTTTCCGAGGTATTCAGTTGTCTCAAGATAAATGCCTCACCCTGTATATCAAATGTTTTTCTGGCCATAATTCATGAAAAGTTTATCTGAAGTAATATCAATTAGCTGTCACCAAACTTATTAAAACTTACATTTTTCTATTTAAAGAGTTCTTAATGCTCATAAAGGGCATTACAGGTTTTACAAATTAGTTTCATACAATTTTAAATGAATTTAATACGATTTTAAAAGAACTGTCTGCGTTTGATTTTTTGAGATGTAGTGGCTTGAATTTCATTAGGAGTTGACTGTGTTTCAACATGTGAATTATTTTCATCATTTAATTCATTTTCGCAAGATTCTTCAGTAGAATTGGGATCACAAATAAGTTCGCCGTTGTTTAAATGTACTATTACTGTATTATTTCCTGTGCATTCATATTTTCATCTATTTCATCCGATTTTACAAACGAGAAATGTTCCTAATTTTACAATCGTCTGCTTTGGAAATGTTTGTCGTTAGGTGAAGCATTTTTACAGGTAAAATAGTCTTATAAATTATCGGTAGGTATAAAAAGTTTGTAAAAATTTAAAAATAGTTTCAGTAATAAATTTAAAAAATTATTTTTAGAATATCTAGTAATTAAAATTTATTAACACACATTATATTTATTTAAAATCGTATTAAATTCATTTAAAAATGTATTAAATCTATTTAAAATTGTATTAAATCTACTTAAAATTGTATGAAATTATTTAAAATTGTATGAAACCAATTTGTAAAACCTGTATTATTATTTTATTTTTTTTTTGGAATATACATGCCAAAGGTGCAGGCTATTTATTTTATTTTATTTTTATTTTTAAGTTCAACACTTTTATGAAGAAAAAAAATATTGATTTTTAATTTTGAAGAGAGTATATTCAACTTTTGAAAAATTTACATTCTAGTGATTGAATACAGAATAAACATTTGGTTTTCCTCTGTTGCATTATGGTATTGCAAAATAATTTATTTGTTTTACTTCTTGAAGGTTTTCACAACTTGTTAAGAAACTCTTGCAAGAAATAACAAACCTTGAGAAAGGATGGAAGTACCATTTGTAATTGCTCTCTTAAGTTTCTTAACTTTATAAACATTGCACCTTGTTATTAAATTTGTTAAGTAAATAAACCCAATGTTTTCTTTTAACAGCTCTCTGAGAATAGCTTAGATGACTATTAAGCAGATTTTTCTGTTGCAACATTTTTTTGTGAATGTTGAAACCGAAAGCAGTTAGTTCATTTTCTTTATTAGAAACAAAATGTATACATTTTGCAACTTTAGAAACTCCTGTTAATTTCTCCTCATCAGAAGTTAATTTTCTTATGGTCTTAGTATACCTTATCTCTTAACTAAGTAAATCACCTATTTCTAGGCTTATAACTAGCTTAAAATTTGGTTGTTCATTCGCGACTGTGGCACATTTAAATTATGATGATCAAAGATTTAAATTAGTTATTAACGGATACAAAACAACTTATTATAGTTTATAATAAAAAGATATTAATTAAAAGTTTTAAAAAATGTTCATTTTTTTTTGTTTATTAAAATTTTTGTTGCAAACCAAAGATCCACTCAGATCAAAGTGCCGTGGCAGACTGCTTGAAAATTGCTGGATTAGAGGGTAGAGGTTGGACTAGGCCAACTCAACTATACAGTCAACTCGCGTTATAACGAAATTGGTTATAATGAAATTACTGAAATAACGAAGTTTTTCATAGTCCCCGTCAGTTTTGTTAAGAAAAAACAACAGCTTATAACGAAATCTCTTATAACGAAAAATCGGGTAAAACAAAGTAATTTTCCAATGACACGTAATTGAAGGTATAGTAATTTCACACCCGATATAACGAACTAAAAACGACATCGTAAATATTGGGCAAAATAATGCTTTATGGTAAAGGCAATTCACAATACATGCCGTTAGGCTTATTTCACGTAAAGACGAAAAAACAGTAACAATTGTACTCTGATTTTGAGAGTGCGGAAATGACGTTCTTTGTTTACTTGAACACAGCCAATAAGAATCCATACAAAAGCGGAAATGCTGGAAAATGGAGAAAGATCGAAAGCAGAAACAAGTAGAATTTACTTCTTCAGATTACGATCGTTGATCGATGACTACGAAATATAGAAGCAAAAATCTTTCTAGAAAATATCATGTACTGATAAAAGGAAAAAACATTCTTATGAAAATATCAAATGCTGATAAAGAAGCACATGTTGGAAAGAAATTTATTCACATTCAGCGTTTTGAACTCTCAGCGTTTTGAACGTCGCCCAGGCGTTTTCTAAAATTCCAATTGTGTTGCCAACAGCGGGGAACAGCGCCTGCCTCGTATTCGTTATTCCTGTTAATTATCCCCCTTTTGTCAACCTAATCAAGGTGCACTGCTCCCTGATTGGTACCCCCTTGTTATAAATACCGACTCTGAACTAGTCAACCTGAATCATACTGAAGAAGGTTACTTACTGACCGAAATGTATCCATTTAAGGTGTATTAAACTTATGTTTGTGGACAAGTGGAGTTTTCTTCTATCATCTCTTACGTAAAAAAAATATTGTTTCATTATTCATCTGTTGTCACGTGATTTTCCCATGTGAAAGTAAACTGTTCAATGCATTCTGGGAAAATCTGGACAATTTGATTTGACACTATATTGAAAAAAAGCATTAAAAGCAGGAGAATACTGAATAGAGAAACTGGCAGAAATAACATTAATAGTTTTGGAGCAAAATGGGACCAGCGTGAAAAAACGTTACATGTTAAACCAAGTTCTACTTATTAATAATTCAAGTTCAGTTTTTTGCTCAAATTTTAGATTGCACAATAGCATGATTGTTTAGGCCTTGTAACACATTTTTTAGCCAACTTTTTGGATCATTTATTGAGACTTGCAGTACGAGTGATAACTATTTCTATGTTTACATTTTCTCATATAAGTATTTTTTTGTTGTTGTTTTTGATAAAATCTTTGACAATTTGCCATTTTTTTACATAAACTGTTGGTTAGCAGTTCTTAATTTCCATTTATTCTATACGTAAGATTTCTGAAAAAAAAAAAAATCAAATCATATGGCTTGCGGTTATCGTTTCTAAAGAAATTTGCAGTTTATTTTTTGTTGGTATTTTGAGCACTATGAATAATCTGGCATTCATCCAGTCTGTAGAAATGAAGAAATCCAGTCAGATTGGAAAGGCCAGCTGCCAAGGAGTATTAAGAAATAATTATGCAATTTTTTTTTTTTTTTACCGTCTATTTGAATGTAGGGGATGCATCTCTGGATGATTCAAGATTCAACCAGTTTCAATGTCACATTTTTGGCTTGAATGTCTAGAAACCTTCAATTTTTTTAACATGTAGTTGAACATGTGCAATTCATTCGATCTCATATAAATTTTCCGTTTTACAAATTTCAAATTATATATCTACGTGTAGTTCGAGTCTTTTGATATTATGAACAATTAAATATTCCATAAAACCAGTATAAGTTCAATGTCCATGAAAGAGCAATAGCAATCAGGGGGCCATACCCAGAAATTTTTTTAGCTTGTTAGCTTGATTAGCTTGTTCTTGATTGGCCTTATTATCATGTGACGCCAAGTGGTCAATGAATGAAAATTTGCGTTATTTGACAGTTGCTCTCTGGACATTCTTCATTTGAAAATACAAGATTTTTTTTACACAAATTAAAATCCTGACATTGAAGAAGGCAGCAAGCGCCGATAAAAGACTGCATATGTTCTCGCCTGAATTTTTGCCATATCATTGCTAATGTTTTCAGAATAGAAGATAAAACCAATGCACAGTATAAATTACTAAAAGTTATGTAAACAATTTTTTTAAAAATCTTTTATACATATTTTATGATTCATTGAAAAGAAAAATAAACTTAAAATTTTCTCAGTTAGGTCCATCAGGTAATATTCCCTTTTTTGTATACAAGGCCAAACGAGCAGCAGCCTTTCTGGGGTGGCTACTGAATACATGAATACATTCAGTGAATTCATGTAGTGTGGCAAAACTCAATTTCGTGCAATACGTTCAATGCTGCATACTTAAGCTGGGAAATGGTATAATGCTGATCTTTGTTTATATGCCTGTGAACGAAGTGAAAACTTCTATTACCAATTAAGGAAAGCTTATTTGAGGAATGACTATTACTTGCTAACAATTTGCTAATGTTCAAGATTTTTGCATTTTGAAACATCGATCTTGAAAATATATTTTGAATGCTCTTAATTTAAAGGTCAAGTGACATGGATTTTGATTTATTAATTTTATGGTGTCATGTTAAAGAAGACAACGAAAAAAAATATGTGTATAGTAATAAATAACCATTTCCTTAATTTATTGTTTTATTTTATTAATTTTAGGAGGACTTTTGCAAGGGAGTGCCGTAACATTTCACTTCGGTAATCTCCGTAAATTTTCTGGGACTGACGTCATAAATACTTTGGGGCGATCGGTATAACGTAAATGTGTGTAAAATTGGAAGTCAATATCTCGTTTCCCTCATCACTTTCATGCAAACAATCGAAATAATTTAAGTAAACTGAGGCCTCAAATATCCATCAATTTATTCTAAATTTGAAGATATGATTTGAAATTTTAAATATTGAAAAAAAATATATATAATCTATCGTATATTTATAATACAACAAGTAGGAAAAGCACGTTCAGTTTCAAATGCATATCGGTTTATTTTTTAAGATTAATTTGTCGGAATTAACGCATTAAAAAAAAAGGCAGAAATACCTCATTTAAATTGAATTTGCGAAAGCGGCAAATTTTTTAAATCGGAATCTTTCCCAATCATCAGCAAAAATGTGCGTATTTTTCCTCACTTAAAATTGCCTAAGATGCAGCAAGCAAGAAGACAAATATTTGGTGTTCAAACTATCTATACGTTCCACTTAATAATTTAAATGCACAGTTTTAACTTCCTTACGTATGAACAGAATAATATACCATTTATCGAAAATAATTATAAATACAGGGTGATTTACATCAAATGTAAAATACTTAAAGGGGGTATTATAGAGGTTAAGATAAACACA
>JAHWFO010001016.1:31965-53634 GCA_023313115.1 Rhysida immarginata
GTAACACAGCGTGGTTTAAAACCATGGTATTTAGAAGAATGCTCTTCCACATTAGCCACAACTTACAGTAGCGGAACTCCTGGTCATGATAAAAATATAGTAAGTATCGGTTTTTTACATTGAGTACATATTTATGGTCATATTATAGCAAAAATTTATACTGCAGAAAACTCTTACATTGTGACTAAAGAGTTAGAACAAGTATATAACGCCTTTTTACAAATTTTTTACTAGATCACTGTGGATATGGATCCAACTTTAAACCCCAAAACAATGTGTACAAGGGATCATACGGGAACATCTGCATCAGCACCTATTGCTGCTGCTATATGTGCTCTGACTCTTGAAGCAAAGTAAGAAATTTTTACAAATGATAATCTATCTATATATATAAAGAAGGATGTTTGTCTGTGGGTGGGTCTGTGGGTCTGTGTGTACGTTTTTTATACAAATCTACAGTTTTATTCCGATCTTGATGAAATTTCGCATACATGACCTTCAAAGCATGAGGAAGGTCACTGTCTACTTCAGATTTCGAAAAAATAATAATTATTGATAAAAAATCGATATTCATGGTTATGGCAGGGCATATTAATGAGAAATATCGCATGACCAACAATGCAAGACAAAGTTTTTGCAACAATGGTATCAACACGCAATTCACAAACACTCTGCACGGACCAACAATATATATCTCATGACTAACAATGAAAGGAAAAGTTTGTGCAAGTGTAATTATCCCGGGCAACGCCGGGTACCTCTTCTAGTCCAAAATAAAACTATAAGACTTCTTACAGAAATACATAAAATTGTATCGGGTGCAAACCATTTTCGTTTCTTTACGGAACATTGAAACATGGTGAACACATGCACATTATGCAGAGGTTATGATTTACGAAGGTGTGATATAACCTTAAGACATACCGTGTGTTTCAAAAGTTCCCGATCGCAGGAGATGACTTTACCTGAATAACGGACTGTCGTGCAGGTATGTTGAAGGGCTGGTAGACAGGAGCCACTGTCTCTCAACCTCTTTTTTTTTTTTTTTTTTTTTTTTTTTTTTTTCCCCAATTAATGGATGCTCCTAGTCCAGTCGTTACGAATCCCGCTATTCATTTTACATAAATGCAAATACGTGAATATGAGAGTGAAATAAAAGGTTAAAGTAAGAAATAGAAGTTTTTATTTATAAAACTTACGGTATACGGTATTAAGCTTATACTGGTAGAGTAACAGTTTAAAAAGTGTTTATTGCGTGAAAACAAACAAATGAAATACAGTATGCAAGAACGAGAAGAGATGGTTCTCCTTTGGTGTAACCTACATGTACAGTTTCCCTTGGGAATGTAAAAATAAAATAAACACATTTGAGAAACTTTGCCACTATGTACAAGGATGGGCTGAAAAGTAATGCCTCCATGGCTGTAACTTTTTTTATTTTTTAACCGATTTTCAAAATTCTTTTTGTATCTGATACTCGCATTTCTCCTCTATGTAATGCACTATTCACTTTTCGACATAGTCCCCATCCCTTTCCACGCATTGCACCAACGCGTGACTAGTCGGGTGAACCCGTCGGAGAGGAATTCCGGGGTTGTTGTCGACACCAAGACCGAGCGGCAGGTTTCACCTCCTCGTCAGAATGCAACTCATGCCCCTTAAGATGCTCTTTCCTCTTTGGGAAGTGGTGAAAGTCGCAAGGTGCAAAGTCTTTCATTTTTGAACTGCAGTTTTTCATCTTTGAACTGTAGGCGCTGCAACCCCCTCTGATGTGTGGCGATCGTGTGCGGACGGGCGTTATCGTGCTGCAGAAGAGGATCCAAAGCTGCCATTCTATCCTCGTGTCGACGACAACCCAGGAATTCCTCTCCGACGGGTTCACCCGACTAGTCACGCGTTGGTACAATGCGTGGAAAGGGATGGGGTCTATGTCGAAAAGTGAATAGTGCATTACATAGAGGAGAAATGTGAGTATCTGATACGAAAAGAATTTTGAAAGTCGGTTAAAAAAATAAAAAAGTTACAGCCATGGAGGCATTACTTTTCAGCCCACCCTCGTAAAACTGATTTTATGTAATTTATTTCAGCACATGGTTTATTTTAGTGGTTGGCCAAACGTTACTCCTGCTGTCATAGGTTAGGCTTTCCCTACATACAGAAGGGACAGTTTGGGAACTTTTGAAACATGGTATAACCTCAAGTTTGGAATACATGTATGTTTTTGTTATTGTCTGTGTTATTTTCAGATGTTAATTTTTTTAAAGGATGGTTTTACTCTAGCAACTTAAGTAATGCGAATAAGGCAGTGGCTACGTACAGTGCAACCTTGTACGCCTTCCGTTCAATGCAAAGGAAGTGGCTACCGCCATCTACCAACAGTTTCAGACTCCAAACTTTCTCTAATTTCGAAACAAGCCGCCACTTCTACAATACTAGTACGTGGACGCTAACCCCGAATTACAAACATACCCCCAACATATTTGGTTACAGGGGGCAGTTGGTTTCCCCTCGGCCGGTTACAGGGGCAGTTGGTTTCCCCTTCTACAATACTAGTACGCGGACGCCATCGCTCCGCTCCAGCGTCCCCTGCCCGCGGCGCACGCGCCCTCGCTTCGCCCAGAAAGTTACGGGACCTCATTTTATGGCTAAACCTAAGTTAACCTCAGTTAACCTAACCCAACACTAGAACTCTCAAAAAATGCTGGCTTACCTTTAAGGCATGGTTCCTTTCGACAATGGCTAATCATCCAGAAAGCAGAAAAAAAGAAAATCTGAAATCCACACGACCGTGACATGCCAATTGTGTGGTAGCCATAACAACAGCTAGCCAAAACACGCCCTCTAACGTTGGAATCCATAAAATACTGTTTTGATTCTGTCGGCAGATGGCAGCACAGCTTGCCACTTCCGTTGCATTGAACGGAAGGCGTACAAGGTTGCACTGTACGTAGCCACTGCGTTTGAATAAACTATTGAATAAAAGCCAGGTCTAGATAGTATCTTTTACTCTCTATTTAAATATTAGGATTAAGACATAGTAATTTTAATGTTACTTTAAGCCATACATGGACAAAAGTGTGGAATAGATTGAATTTTAAGACAAAAGTTTAAAATAATGTAATGCAAAAAAGGTTTCGTATGTAAATTAGAGCAGAATGGGCTCAAGGATTCTATAAAACCTTTACCGTTGAATACCGTTTGCCGCTGCATCACGAAATAAAATTGAAGCTCTATTATGCAAAACGAAAAGTGTTTGTCAAACATAGGCACCTTGTTCGGGCATGCACCCATCTGAAATGGACTGACGCCCAGTGGCGACGTGTTTTGTGGTCCGCTGAATCTACATTTATGGTTGTTGTTGGCGAAAATCATCAGCATGTACTTAAGACCGAAGAGGAAAAGGACAATCCTGCCTGTTGCCGACTCGCTGTACAGAAGCCAGCTTCAATATTGGTCTGGGGCTGCACGAGCGTCAGTGGATTGTGAAACTTGCACGTCTGCATCAGCACAGTTAATGCACAAGCATATATTGGAATTTTAGAACATGTGTTGCCTTCTTGGTGACGTCTTTTTGGAACCCGTCCCTTTCTATTTCAACAAAATAATGCTAAACTCCACATTGCTAGCATTACAGGACAGTGGCTACACAATAGATGAACTCTGGTGTTAAAATGGCCTGCCTGCAGTCCCGATTTGTCCCCAATAGAGAACACATGTACACTACTGTTTATAAAAATCGCAACACCCTGATGGAATAGCCCAATCTGCATTAAATTTGGAGCATTTGCATATCATGGGTCAGAAAAGAAACCATTAGATTTTCAGGTCATTACAATGCGTTTTATTGTCACATTAGTATCGGGTGAAACCACCGTGGGATGCATTTACAGCCTTTAAACGTCGTGGCATTGAGTCAAACAAGCTCTGAATAAGGGCCTGGGGAATGTCCTGCCATGCTCTGTCTACACGGGTATACAGTTCATCCACAGTTGCTGCTGCAGGAGTCTGACGAGCCAATCGATGAGCAACCCTGTCCCACACATGTTCGATTGGGGACATGTCTGGTGAACGAGCAGGCCAGGGGAACAAGGGCGTCTGATGTGCTTCGAAAAAGGCGAGGACCTTTCTGGCCACATGCGGTCGGGCATTGTCCTGTTGGAATACAGCGCCTGGAAGGTCCTGCAGGAAGGGGATGACCTCGGGTTGCACAACTTCCCTGATGTACCGGTCACTGTTCAGATTGCCATGGATTCTGATCAGACGGGAACGGCCATGGTAACTGATTGCACCCCACACCATCACCCCTGGCGTTTGTCCTGAATGACGCTGCAGGATGCATTCTGGAAGGTCGCGCTCGCCCCGATGTCTTCTGACTCGTATCCTGCCGTCATGGTGCTGCAAGTTAAACCTTGACTCATCCGAAAACACAACTTGTTGCCATTCAGCTTGCCACTGTTGGTGTTGATGGGCCCATTGCAACCTGAGGCGCCGGTGGTTTTGAGTCAAAGGAATCCGCAACAATGGTACTCGTGCCATCGATCCTCTGGAAATCAAACGGCGTCGTACAGTGCTAGCAGACATTGTCCTGCCTACTGTAGCACCCCACTGTTGTGCTAACACAATGGAAGTGGCTGTATGATCTGCTATACACATGCGAGAGAGGTGTCTGTCATCTCGCGCTGTCGTCGTGCTGGGTCTTCCCGAGCCTGGTCTTCGGTGTGCCCTGTTCTCTTCGCTCCACTGCCTCCATGCACGCATAATTGTCGTTGCATTACGTCCTACACGAGCAGCAATGTCACGATACGACCATCCCGCTTCACGCAGACCAATTATGCGTCCTCTCTCAAAGTCTGTCAGCTGTTGATATGGTACCCTTCGTCGTCGTCGAGGCATGGTGTTCTTTCAAGCAATTACTCTGAAAATCTAATCATTTATACTCTGACCCATTGTATGCAAATATTGCAAATTGCATATGGATTAGACCATTCCATCAGGGTGTTGCGATTTTTATAAACAGTAGTGTATATGGCTAATTATTCAGAGGAAGTATGTCAATGACGACCCTGAACATTCAACAGCAGAAAACTTTCATTCAGTAGGCATGGCAGCAATTTCCTGTTGCAAAGGTATAGAAATTGGTATCATCTGTTTCTCAATGGCTACAAAGTGTGATCAGAAGAAAGGGAGACTTCACCCAATGGTAATTTGCCCACTGTTCCAGCATTTTTTTGCCCACTGCTACCACCAGTTCGCAAAAATCTTAATATTTATCACTATTACTTAAATTTTTGGTTCCGAAATGTTTAATACCTACCCAATAAACTATCTTCTTTTGAAATAAACTGAATCAATACATTAGTGTATCAATATTTTTGCTGCGTTGCATGTTTTCACCTTGTCCGAACTTTTTTGAATTGAGGTTTGTAGCACATTTTTATAACCTTAAATGAATTACATTTCAAAGGAGTGTCCTGTACCTTGGGCCATGCAAAAACTTGCAAATGTTTCTTGATGCATGGAGAAGAAAAAGCCTTTTATCTTCCTAATTTTTAAAGTAATCATTGCCTTTTGAAAAATGAAAAGTTTGTTATAAAGAAGCGATTGGACAATACTCAGAAGTTAATTGTGACGAGATTCTACTTTATACACTGAGTTAGCAAAACTCATGGGATAGCAAGCACTTTGATTGATGGGCATGGCTCACGAATTCACAGGGGTAACGGATTCTGGGAATGGACCATTAGACGTTGTGGGAAGAGCTTGGATAAGTGATTAATCAGAAATGGCACGTCGTCGCGAGTTGACGTCTTTTGAACGGGGTATGATAGTAGGTGCCCAACGCATGGGATGTTCCATTACGACAGTGGTGCAGGAATTTGGCTTTCCCCGCTCAACTGTTTTCAGGGTGTATCGGGAATGGCTGGATGAAGGCATCACAGTCCACAACAGGCACCATACCGGGCATCCAGCTGCCCTGAATGATCGTGACTGGCGATACCTGGGACGAATGATTCAGAGAGACAGGAGCGCAACAGTGCAGCAAATCACAGACCAGTTCAATACTGGCTGCACTAGAAACGTCGCTCGGTGGACAATCCGTCGGAATCTTCATGCCCTCAGGTTTGGCAGCCGTAGCCCTACACGGGTGCCAATGCTTACCCAGCGTCATCGGACACTCCGGCGTGCATTTGCCACCAACCATCTTGGCTGGACTCTGCAACAGTGGCGTAACGTCATATGGTCAGATGAGTCACGATATCAACTGTACCACGCTGATGGGAGGCACCGTGTGTGGCGCAGACCTCACGAAACGATGGATCCCGCATGCCAACAGGTGGTGGGGCGTCATTGATGGTCTGGGGTGCATTTTCCTGGTTTGGAATGGGCCCTCTGGTTATCCTGGACCAAACGTTGAATGGTCCACGGTATCGTCAACTCATCGGAGACCATCTGCACCCGTTTTTGACATTTCAACACCCTGACGACGTAGCAGTCTTTGAAGATGACAATGCTCCACCACATCGCTCCAATGTCATCCGCGAATGGTTCGAGGAGCATGCAGGAGAGGTCCAACGACTGAGCTGGCCAGCCCGGAGCCCTGACACGAATCCCATCGAGCATATCTGGGATGGTGTTGAAGTCAGGCTCCGGGCACTGGATCATCCGCCCACGAACGGGCAGCAACTATCTTCGGCTCTGCAGACTATCTGGTGTCAACTGCCTCCAGAAGTGTACCAGGGACTTGCAGACTCACTACCACGCCGTATTGCTGCACTCCACAGGGCCAGAGGTGGCCCGACCAGATATTAAGTAACTATCCCATGAGTTTTGCTAACTCAGTGTACAAGATAACATATTAATTTAATGTATAAAAATAAAACTGAATTCCAAATAATAAGGGATATGCAATCTCTTCTCTGCAGTCCTGCACTTACATGGCGTGACATGCAGTATCTGGTGGTTTTAACGTCGAGATCAGAACCTTTACAAAATGAAGATGGTTGGATTGTTAATGGAGTTCAGCGAAAAGGTATGGAAAATACAATTTATATCGATAATAATGGAATAGCTGTTAAAATTAATACATTTTTGTAGAATTAATGTTTGTATCTTTTAAGTGAGTCATAAATTTGGATATGGATTAATGGATGCTGCAGCAATGGTTGATCTAGCAGAGCAGTGGACTCTAGTTCCTAATCAGCATATTTGTGAAACTCCTCCTGATATATATCAAAGGTATTTTACATTTATATCATAATGAAAGTACCTCCATAAATCAGCTATATCTGTTCCCGGCAACGATATAAAATGAGTGGATTGCTCGTGAGCTGCTTACAGCACTACCACAGTTTCCCCATTTGAAAGTGTGGCAGCCATTGCTATTCTTGGCAAAAAATGGCTTTCATCTATGTTTATTTGTAGTTTGCATAGACAGACACAGTAAAACTCATTGCCGATTTCTTGTTTCGCTTTAAATTGTAGAATAGATATATTGAACGTTCACCACTGATCTTTTATAGGTGTGTTTTTATATTTCTGTGTCTTAGAATGGTTTTCTTGTGTAAAAAATCCTGGTCATATTTTTTTTCTTGGTTGGTTGATACATAAAAGATGCTACCCTCATTTCAGTGATACAGAATGATTGTTTATACGTATTCAGCAACTCGGATCTGAGTCGGATCTGACTGAATCTGAGGCGCGAAGCGTTTGGCAACTGATTCTGACTGATTGACTGCTCATAAAACGTGTTCGGCAGAGCACTTGTGACATCATAATCTAGTCAGAATCGTGACGGAAAGGTCAGTCGAAAAATTCATGACTGAGAAGTCAGAAAATTATTCTATGACGTAGCCTCTGTTTTGTCCACTAGATTCACTGTCAGATTCAACTAACACCTCCAAGGGAGAAAATTTAGCACTATGCAGTGAGGCAGACGGCAGCAGCTCCGTCAGAGTCAACATTGAAAGGCCGTGTAAAACCAGCATTTTTTTTACTTATCTCGCTTTAAAACTGTTTGTTTTGTATTCGTGAAAATTTCATTTCATTTCCAAAGATATTCATGTAGCGAGTCAAACAGAAAAAGTTTAGCATAATTCCCTGTTTTAAAAGATAAAAGATTTCCTGTAGGTCCGATTTAGTCACTAGATGCATAAGATGTTATTAGCGCCTACGGGTGTTATAGCTTTTATCGCTATTACACAAGATAATGTATAGGAATTATCTTTATACAGGGTGTTTCAAAATTATGTACAATAAATTTAGTGACATATTCTTCAGGTCAAAAGAAGACGAAAATGTTCTATAGCACTTTGTCTGGAAACGATTTATTTACGCGATACAGCCAACTAAACCCGTGGCTCCAAATTACAGGAATTGTTCAAAGTGCCCGCCACCAGCTCGCACGCACGCTTCGGCTCGTTGCATGAGCGACCGTCTGATGTCAAGGAAGAGTTCGTTGCCAGCATTACGAATGGTTTGGCATGCATTTTCAATTCGTTGTCGCAGATCCATAATGTTAGGAACTTCTGTGCTGTAGACGATCGTTTTCACATGACCCCACAGAAAAAAGTGCAAGGGATTAAGGTCGGGTGATCTTGCAGGCCAGGCTACCAGTCCACCTCGACCTATCCACCGATTCGTGTATGCAGCATTAAGGTGTGCTCGCACGACATGGCTGAAATGTGCTGGAGTGCCATCATGCATGAACCACATGTTAGATCGTATCAAAAGAGGAACATCTTCCAGTAATTCTGGCAATGCATTCTGCAGAAACAAAAGATATGTTCGCCCAGTCGATCGTGGCGGCAACACATAAGGGCCAATTAAGTTATTTCCGACAATTCCACACCAAATGTTCACGGAGAAACGCTCTTGATGCGCTCAAGCTCTGGTAACGTGCGGGTTAGCATCTGCCCAATGGTGCTGGTTGTGAGAATTTACGATTCCTGTCCGGGTGAAGGTTGCTTCGTCCGTGAAAAGTATCTGGCTGAGACAACTAGGGTCTGCAGCATGACGACGTTGTATCCATTGGCAAAATCGTTGTCGGTGTGGATAGTCCGTTGGGTTCAGTGCCTGAACCAGTTGCAGGTGGTATGGATGCAAAAGCTGTCGGTGAAGAATGCGCCAAACGGATGAGTGCGGAATGTGTACCATGGAAGAAATACGACAGGTGCTTGTCTGTGGTTCATCACGTATGATGTCAATTATCACATCCTCCTCATCCGGAGAATGTGCTACAGGCCGCCCTTGTCCTGTTTGACGGCCAAAGGAACCACGCTCCCTCAAATGTCTGTCGACAGATACAAATGTTCGGTTATTTGGCAAACGTCTATTCGGAAAGCGTTCTCGGTAGAGTCTTCTTGCTTCCACAGCATTTCCGTCCGCAAGACCATACATTAGGTGCATGTCAGTGTATTCTGCACTGGAATACGTGTACATGACTTTTTTTACGTAAATCGTAATGCGTATATCAAAGCATGCAAACGTTCTGAAATTGCTATTCCTAGTGGATGTACAGTAATGGAAACAACCGTACACAACTAATGGAACAACCCTAAAGTAGGTTTAAATGGAACAAACCACTCAACCTAGTGTTGGGTCAAAACGCTGGAACTGCTAAAATATCGTCCGCTAACTACCGTGCTTCCCTACTGTATCATATTGGATTACTCGCAAACAAATCGTTTCCAGACAAAGTGCTATAGAACATTTTCGTCTTCTTTTGACCTGAAGAATATGTCACTAAATTTATTGTACATAATTTTGAAACACCCTGTATACCTTGACTATTACACTCCCCCATCGAACTCTTGTTTGATGATTCGATCGCCTTCGTACTGTAACGGTGTGGTATTGTTACCGTTATGTAACAATGACAGTATTTCCCAACCGTTAGTATAGTTTACCCTTAACCAAGAAAGTAGGATCGTACAGTGGATTTCAATAAAATATAACCGTTGTGCCGGCAATAACTTTAAATCAAACGAGATCAGTTAAGAAACTAGGACCTCCCCTCCCATCAATTAAGATTGAAAAAACGTGATTCACTAATGAACAAAGACATTAAGTTAAAGTTCAAACTGTTTATTAAAATAAATGCAAAAATGAATAATCGGAATTGTAATAAAATTTGGTTAACGGGTTAGTAAGTTAAATTTTACAATTAATAAATGAGTATTATTAGAATGCTTTACATTCAGCAAATCAAAGTTCAGTTGTTCAAAGATTTCAAAGTCGCATAGAAAATTAACAATTAAAACAATTACATACCATTTCACTTCATCGATTAAAGTCCAAACCAACGTGCTTAATTACTGTGTATAATATCACTGACAGAGACACAAGGCACACGCGACAGTTCAAAAGCTGCACGAACCAAGAAGCAATGTTCTTACTTGAACGCAGTCTCAGAGTATTTTTGATAATTGAAGTTCCACAGTTTTCTCCCTTTCTAAATTTCTCTCATGACCTGATTATGCAAATTAAGGTCCATCCAACAAAAGAAAAAGTCAAGGTCAAGAAATGAAAGTAATTTAAATCAATCCTAAATCACTTTGATTGGCTAATTTTGAATTTCCCAACCTTGACATCGTTTTTTTTTTAATGCTGGATGGACTATAGTGAGCTTTTTTCACATTGCGTTAGTATTTTTTCACAAACATTTAATCGATATTTTTAATAAATTGGTCCAATTTCTTTTGTATTATTTTATTTTGTTTAGAATGATTCCAAAAGGATATGGAGAAAGACTCGAAGTATACATGAATACAGATGCTTGTAAAAATTCACCACATAATGTAATTTATTTGGAACATGTGCAATGTAAACTTTCTCTTAAATTTAGTCCAAGAGGCAATCTGAAAATCATCTTGGAATCTCCTTCAAATACTCGGTAAGATTTTTTCCCCTTAATAAAATCATTAATAAGTTAGGTAGATTCGGAAGCTATTTTAAAACCGTGTTGGAGCTGATTTCATGTTTGAACAGACCGCGTTTTTACCGGGTCTGTGCCGTAATTGTACATTTAATTGGTTCTCGTTAAAAATAATCAAATTTATAGATGGATTGTGAGTATCGTGTAATCATTATGGTTGTCATGTAGCCTCGTCTTCGATTTACTGGTTAACTCAAAAAACCTGTTAACTCAAATTTTTTATCTGGTCCGCTGAAGATTCGAGTTATCAGGGTTCGACTTTGTAATAACAAATTCATGGTATAGGAAAACCATCAAACATAGCTGCTTCTTCATTTGACTCTCCAAAAAGTTGACCAAGGTCGTCACCATCTTGTTTTTGGGGGTTTGACCTATGCATTTGTTTTTTACAATGAAAAAGTGGATGGAAAATTAATAATTTACTTGTGAATTAAGGCCAGTTTCCATTTAGCGTCGGTTCGGCGTAGGTTAGGCGTCTGCGTCTTTGTCTTTTTTTGGAATTTTTGAAAAACGCATTCGTTTTCCAATTAGCGTCTAGTTACGCATCTGCGTCAGTTCGGCGTCAGTCCGGCGTCAGTCACACGTCGTTTCAAGATCTGGCATGGCTAGATTTTTAGGCGTCTTTTTCAGGCGTCGTTTTGATCTAGCCAATCATGTGCGATCTACTTCGCTATGGATTCTGGGTAGTTGTCTTCGCCGATTCAGATGGAGAATCATGGCTGCCATAGCTGCTGTTCGCCGACACGGGTTCTCGCGACTTTTCCCTCGTGAATTTATTAATAAACAGATTATAAAAATTTGGTGAATCATTTATTTATTAAGTAAAAAGGATATAGTAATAAATTCAAAGCGTGAACTTGACCGGAGTGGTTGATATCTTCTTTTTCCATCACCTTGAGAGAGCGGCAATTGTTTGCAGCGACTCGACCAATCAGATCAGACCAGATTCAGGATAATGGTTGAAAGTCGCTAAATGGAAAACGACCGCGCTCGCGTGCTAATCAGGGCGCGTCTCACAGGCGATGATTGCAAAAAAGGACGCCGACGCTGAACCGACGCTAAATGGAAACCAGCCTTTAATGTACTGTATACATTAATGAACTGACATTTTGAATTTGCTGCCATTTTTTTCGTGGTATAACCAAAGTAGAGATTTTTATATGTTGTCATTATTAAACATTGAGGTTAAATTACGCAAAACTATCTAATCGAACAGCGTGTAGAAATTATAAAAATTCACTTCGAGAATGGTGAAAATTTTATGAAATCAATTCGGTTCGAGGTGATGTGAATTGCTGCAAAGATCACGTGACTTGACAAACTGTGAACAAACATCAGAACAAACAAAATAAGAAGAGCAACCACAATTCTATAAATGAGATTTTTATTCTGGAGGCACAGATGTACATTTCGAAGACCCTGTCCTCTTCATCGGCGATACATCAACTCTGACTTGTGCGTAAAGCCTGATGCATTGAGGAACGCAGCAACTTTTAACCATTTTAACCTTTGTTAATCCACATGACTAATGGGAAATGCATGAAAACAGTTGTTCCAGGGAGCAGCAAGGGCTTGGTACCTGGTTGTGGAAGTTTTCCTTCCATTTTCTACTTTGAAGAATATCTTCAGTGTCATTATTATCTTCTCTTTGAACTGATTCTCTGTTGGACCAAAACATTCATGTACGTTACTGACTTAACAATAAGCAATATTTTTACCATTTATGTACATGATGTACGAGGGCAGTCCACAAATTAGTACCCGTTTAGTCACACAGATGGCGCTACTGGTCCAATTATAACCAAAGTGACACAGTAACATCTTAGCTTTGCTAAAAACCATAGCTCAAGTTCATCCGGTGCATGGTCTGAACTTTGTGACTGCTTAAAATGGCAAATAAGCTGGAATGCTGCCAATTGCAAAGTGCGATCTGGTATCTGGTTTCTGCATGCAGAAAACGTTCGTCCCAGCAAAATTCATCGCAGGATTACAGAGGTTTACGGTACAGGAACAAAAGATGAGCCATCTGTAAGGTGCTGGGTTCGAAAATTCAGAGAGGGAAGAGCTACTATGCACGATGAACAGCTCTTCTCTCTTTGAAGTTTCGAACCCAGCGCCTTACAGATGACTCATCCATTGTTCCTGTGCTGTAAACATCAGTAATCCTGCAATGAATTTCGCTTGGATGAACGTTTTCTTCATGCAGAAACCGGGTAACGGATCGCACTTTGCAATTGGCGGGATATTCTATCTTATGTGCCATTTTAAGCAGTCACAAAAGTCCGACCACGCACTGGATGAACTCGAGCTATGGTCTTCAGCAAAGCTAAGATGTTACTGGAGACACCTGCGCTACTTTGCTTTTAATTAGATCAGTTATGCCATATGTATGACTAAACGGGCACTACGTTCTGCACTGCCCTCGTATAAAATGAAGATGCACGTCAATTTTAAAATTGCCCATTTTAAGCAAATAAGACTGTAAATATAATTTTCACGTAAGACTTTTTCACACTACACATTGAACATAAGATCTTACGTGTGTCTTTTTTTTTCTTTTTCGATTTCAGGTCAGTCTTGTTATTTCCAAGACCTCGTGACTCATATCAGAACCATTTCGATGATTGGCCATTTCTTAGCGTCCATTTTTGGGGAGAAAGAGCTTATGGGCGCTGGAAACTTACGATAATAAATGCAGGTTCTAATATTGCTCAAAGTCCAGGTAATCGGATGGAGAAAAAAATCGGAGTGATTGCTCCAAGTTCATTGTAAAAAAGTAAAAAAATAATGAATATTTATCTTTTAATTGATATCGGTTTCCTTTTTTTTTTATGTCCTTTTCCAGGTGTTTTGTTGAGATGGTCATTAATAATGCACGGTACAGAACAAGATCCGATACGCCTTCGTACTCGTCATTCTCACGACCCTTATGAATTCGCAGCTTCCAATCATCACGAAAGTGGAGTGACTGTTATGCAAATTAGAGATGATTCCCAAAAGGAGGTGATGCATTCCTTAAAATTTTGTTAATGTTGTAATAAGAAACCAATAAAAGCAGTAAGATACAATTAATGGGGCATATTTACATATGCGGCATTTTCAGAGGTTGCCCCCGAATTTTCTAATAGGGTATAGGCCTACCGAAGCTTTGATTAGTCTTCCAAGCTTGTTAGTAAAGGAACAAACACAAACATCCATGCCTCAGCGGGATTCAAACCCACGATTCGCTGGTTTGGAGAGCGACAAGATCTGTGCCTTAGCGCTCTCGGCCACCTAGCTGGCCTTCTTTATTAATGATTCCATAATTAAACCTCAAAGTAATGAGAAGTAGTAAAAGTTTAGTAATCTTCTGTATGGTAGTGTGTCATATGTTTAAAAATCGTCGGACCGATCTTCTTTGACACATGACAGTGACAGCACAGTATATTGCTATCTTTTTTGATGTTTTGAACAGACGCTACTGAGAAGTTTACCATGAATTGATATTATTTTTATTTTCTTTTAAGTTTAAAAAGAATTTTTTTAGAAAGGCGTTCGCCATTTCAAATCGTATTGATATTGTAACACTCTGCCATCGGAGGGATAATTCTGAAATAACATCATTGAATCGAGTCCTTAAAAGAAATTTTTAAAGCAATAATTTTCCAAACTATCTTTGATCGCTATATAATCCTTTCGCCTTTTCCCGATATACAGGGTGATTATAATTAAAGTTACAATTTCAAAAATCGATAAGTTGAAAACTACTCGTCAGAATGACCTGATATTTTAGCAGAACAATCATGAGGCAATGGAATTTTGTTTGGCGAAGGGAAAAAATAGTTCCAAAATCTGCCGATAGATGGCGCTGGCAGGGTTCACATTGTCTGGAGATATCCAAATTACTAAGCACTGACGTTATCAAAACTTTTCTGTCACTGTTTGCCATTTGCAAAAAAACGCAGGTTTATCGTTAACGCTCTGTTCTTTTTGGGGCTGCCTAAACTCCATGAATTGCAAGCACGATTCACACTTATCACGTGACTCGCTCTCACGATAGTTCATTTTGTGCACGATGGAGAATGCACCTTTTGATTTGAGAGTAATTGTTTCGTAGTTGTGGGGATGAACACTTTAGTTATTCACTCTAAAATATTTTACTGCTTTTATTAGTTGCTGATTTAGAAATTTCAGATTAATAGTTGACATGGATCACTTAAAATAATAAATGGCATTTTAATCTGTTTAATATAAATAATAAAGCTTAGAGCCCATCTCTCCATATCAATAGAGGAATTCACGTGACTAAAGTGACCTGTTTTGAAAATACTCCCTTGTCATTCCAAAATTTGTTTTTGTTTTTTTATTTCCCTTCCAAAATGTCAAAAATAGTGATTTTATTATTTCTGAAATGGAATTTGAAAACCTTCAGGCACTTTCATCCCATTGAATGTGAAAGCTGACCTTTACCTTCAAGAAAAGGTCCAAGCTCGTATTGCGATAAATCAGTCATCCGCAGACGAAGAGCACTTTTTTTATGATTATGAGCTCATAATGTCATAAACAACAGACTATTTGTGTCGCGTTTATTTGCATTTGGAAATGGATCACTTTATTCGTGTCAGTTTCTCTACCAATATAAAGAGACAGACTACAATCAACAGGGTTATCGAAATTAAGCTTCTCCAAGTAGAAAGTGGTTTGTGGGGTGTGTTCTACTGGCACAAATGGCACGAAACTCGAAGGACGCACGATGTAGATGATGTGCTCTGCATTTATTAAATAAATAAAATTGGTACAAAAGCTTGCCGATAGATGGCACTGATGGCAATCTCATGTGCATTAACTGAGGCTAGCGACAACCTATGCAGATGACAAGTACTGTAAATCTTCTACTATAATGTACCCCCTATATAATGCGATTCCGCTTTTTCAGCCCAAATCGCCAGCAAAAAATCCTATCCTCTTGTATAATGCGGTCCCCATTTATGACTTATCGTGATAAATGAAATATGCAAGAATATGCAGAAAAACCTCTTGTACAGTATTTAATTTTGAATAAACATGAGCAGTTTAGTTTTGGAGTTTAGCTTTTAATGTTCATGTGTTAAATTAGTAAATGAATAATCGGAAAAAATGCAACTCTCGTATGAACGGACTTCTTTGTGAGAGGTCACTTTCATATTAGCTTTTGGCAGTGGGAAATTAAAAAAAAAAAATTAATGCACTGTATAATGAACTCTTATTGTACAGGGTGATTATAATTAAAGTTACGATTTCAAAAATCGATAATTTGAAAACTACTCGTCAGAATGACCTGATATTTTAGCAGAACAATCGTGAGGCAATGGCATTTTGTTTGGCGAAGGGAAAAAAATAGTTCCAAAATCTGCCGATAGATGGCGCTGGCAGGTTTCACATTTTCTGGAGATATGCAAATTACTAATACGTGACATTAGACATAGCTGCCATAAAATTGCAGAGCACCAGCTCTTTGCTTGAATGCTTCATCATGACTGACGTCTGCCTTAATCATCAGTAAGATGTTTGTTCCATGAAGCTCTGTTTTTTTGGCATTATCACTGTTGTTGTATAAACACGTATTCTTGTCTTTTCGCTGATAAATTTTTCGTATACCCCTGAACTCTATTGTTTCCTTTTGGCTTTCAACATTCCTGTGTTTCACGAATCCAGTTTTGGTTTTTCCCCCTGACATTACCCTGCCAGTGCCATCTATCGGCAGATTTTGGAACTATTTTTTTTTTCCCTTCGCCAAACAAAATTCCATTTCCTCACGATTGTTCTGCTAAAATATCAGGTCATTCTCACGAGTAGATTTCAAATTATCGATTTTTGAAATCGTAACTTTAATTATAATCACCCTGTATCTCCACTCGTTTTGAAATTTTATGGGGGTAACAGACTTTTCGCCCACCATCTATATTACACAGTAATTTCAAATTATATCAGGACAAAATGCAACTGACCCCCCACCCTTCTTCACTGCCAAAATTATTTGCATTATAGTATTACGGTAGAAAAAAGGAGAGAGACATGATAGTCGTGTAGGATGACGCACCTCTCCAAATTGGTCGTATTGTTCATTAGGAGTTACGACAAATCTTCACCGATGCTTGGGTGCTTAGCTGTTGTTTTCCAAGAGTCTGGCCTCCTTGCTCACTTGATCTGACTTATGGTTATGGCTTCTTAAAGGATCGAGGTTGATACAAGTGGCAAATGTATCATCTGAAATGTGCATTCTTTTAGTTTTGTGTCATTCGGCCAGTAGAATGCCTTCTCAATTGGGGAATTCTTTTAATATCGATAACCCTGCATGTAAAAAAGATGTATTAGCATTTTTTGTGACTAAATGTTAAATTTTATGAAGTCTAAATAGAAAAATCCAAATTTGAATTGTAGTGACTCTTAACTGTAAACAGTTTTCATCTTGATTCTCTTATTCTGCCAGAGATGTAGAATTCTTTTAATCCTACTGCAAGTGTCAGATGTACAAATCGTAATTCGTTTCTGTATGTGTTCTTAAATGCAGTTCTTTAACAGACGTCTTAAATTTTATTTGTTTAGTTTAGCACGTAGACTAATTTAAAAAGAGAATGCTAATTATTAACGTAATTAATACTCTCTTGTTTAGAATCTTTTGTAGACGTTTTGCTACTGTGATATTGTTACTTATGCCTAAATTGTATGCTGTACTTGCTTAAATTTTGTTATAAGATGAAAAGTGGATGTGAGAGGCAGGGGCTCAATTTATAACAGCTTTGGCTTTATTTACAGAAGGTTGATTCAGCCTTATGAAAATGATTCATAATGTTAATTTTTTACGAGGAAAATTCGTGACGTCACCTTCTATTGTGTTCTGTCTGATGCCCGTATCATTGGATGATGGCTCTGCGTCAAAGTGGAGTCAGTTGTTTACCATTGTTCTATTAAACTTTCCCACACGCCTTTGACTATTCGTGGTCAGTTCCCAAGAGCAGGTTTCAAGAGCCCAAAGGCGCACAAAAGTCCATGGGAGCAACATCTGGGGATTTGACAACTATGGCACTAAAGGGTATGCTTCGAATTCCAGTTTCTTCTGCCATCCTTGCCACGAAAGCCACTGTAGAACATAATGCCAGAGGCTTTGTCTTGATGGATTCACACCTTAAGCTGTTGCAAAATTACATCGCCCGCATTAGCCTCAGTGCGAAGCGTATACAAGTGCTTCCGCTTGCGAAGTGGGCGATTTAACAACTTTCCGTTTCCATTTCACAATCAAAACCGCGGCCGCATTAACTGTCTTCGCATTGGTTCATTTCCAAATGAGATCAACGTCACACAAAATAGCAACTCGCAGCGACCTTCGTCGCATTCATAGGCGAAGGCCTTTTTTGACAGCAATATTTTTAAAATTACATTCCCAAATGCTAACTTCACAACAACAATGTATGGCAACAAAAATGCGCCGAAACCTGGCTTTTCTGATTAGTTGAAGCAGTTACAGTGGAACCTCGGTTCACGAACTTAATCCGTTCCAGGAGTCTGTTCGCGAACCGAGGCAACATTCCCCATTCAAATCCGTGTTAATACAATTAATCCGTTCCAAGGATCAAAAACGGATTTTTTCCGTTAATTTTAGAATGACATTAAAGACAATTTAAGACAATGGGTGCAGTACAGTAATTTAAGAATGACATTAAAGACAATTGTACAACCATGCTGTCACTAAGTGTCTTAAAGACAACCAAGTTGTCAAGATAGAAAGCCCAATGGAAGCTGGACAGCTGGTTCACAGATCGGGAATTTCTCCTACTCAAACCATCAGAAAGTTTGATGAACACAGTAAGAAATAAAGAATATGAACTGGAGGAGCAAACTCGCAAATAAATGATATTATTTGAAAAAAAAATGGATGAAAAAATTATGCGACCTGGATTCGAACCAGGAACCTCGTGTGTCATGCTCGTATGTCATGCTCGTGTGTTGAGAATAACATTAAAGATTTAAAACCTAAATTGCGAACGATATTCACACAAATACAAAGTGACACTATCTATCTGCGCATGCGTACAATAGCAAGTTAGTGATGCGCCAGTTCGTGAGCCGAAATTTGGTGCGTAAACCGAAACAAAAACTGTTGTTCGTGAACTGAGGTTCCACTGTAGTTGGATTCGCTAAATTTCAGAACCAACTTGAATTGAAAATTGCGGAGAGCAATGCAGGCGAATTCCACTAATTGTGAAACTGCAGCCGAGGCGATGAGCGTGTTTGTGTGGGCGACTGCCTGGTGGAGAGGTTGCTCTTTGCTGACGACCTTGTTCTGCTTGGGTCTTCTCGCACGAACCTTCAGCATGCAGTAGACCGGTTTGCAGCCAAATGTGAAGAAGCTGGGATGAAAATCAGTGTGGCTAAAACCGAGGTCTGGTCCTTTCAAGACAGCCTGCTCAGTGCGCTCTCCATGTCAGGGGAGCCTCATTGAGACGGGTGGAGAAATTCAAGTATCTCGGGATTGCATTCACGAGTGATGGACGGCAGGAGAAAGAATTGGATGCTCGGATCGGTGCAGCAAGCTGTGTCAGACGTGAACTGTGGCGATCCGTGGTAACGAAGCGCAAGCTGGGTAACAAAGCCAAGCTCTCCGTCTTTAAATCTATCTTTGTCCCCATTCTCACCTATGGTCATGAGGCTTGGGTAATGACCGAAAGAGTGCAATCGTGGGTACAAGCGACCGAAATGAGATTTGTGAGAGGTGTGGCAGGTGTTACCTTACTAGATAGAGTGTACAGCAGTACAATAAGGGGATCTTTAGGTGTTGAGCCACTACTTCTCCGCATTGAGAGATCTCAGTTGCGCTGGTATGGCCACGTGATACGGATGCCGCAAACTAGTCTTCCTAGGCAGTTGTTATTTTCCAAGCCGGTGGGTAAGAGACCAAGGGGTCGGCCTAGAACCAGGTGGCTAGACTACATGGAGAATCTGGGTTCGAGTCGCTTGGATATTACCAGGGAGGACATGCGCCTGATGGCGGAAGATCGCGATCGCTGGAGATCCTCCATAGGGCTGCTGCCCCCGCGACCCTAACGGATAAGCGGGTTTGAAAAGTAAGTAAGTGAAACTGCAGTCTTGCTTTGCGGGCTCCAAGTCCACTTGTTTTCCACCCACAAACTGTAATTGTTACTGTAATTCCATACAGAGCAGGAATTTTTTGTCTATACAATGAATTCTAGAATTTTACTCTGGTGATATGCCAAGTTAACTTTTGCATTTTTCTCCCCCTATGAACCTCAAGCTTCCCATTGTATCTGTTCGGTAACAATTTCAAATCCAGGAACCAAAAAGGGGAAAACCTCTAATCCACAAAGAATAAAATTTGAAATACTGGATACATATTTCGGGTATCAGATGTGCTTCAAACTCACTTGTGAACTCGTGACTTATGTAGTCTTTGCAGATTCAAAATTTGGGATACAATGCGTGACATGGAGTCCAACACGTGATGCAATTGTTCTTTTGGGTAGTTAGGATATGGTTGAGGCTATCATTTTTGCACACATTTATCAGCATTGCATAAAATGCATTTCTTCATAAATATATTATGGATGCCTGTTTTAGAAACACTGAACCATTTTTGTTTGCACTGTTTAATGATCTCAGAAGTATATCTTATGTCAAAAAGGACTGGAATCAGTCCTCTCAAAATAGCTCCACTCAAGATGGCCTGTTAGTGAAAAATAAGGTGCTATCGTTAATTTACTTATTTAGGATGTAGTCATTTGCATATTTCTTTCGGCATCCGTAACTGCAGTCAATCTGAAATTATGTAGCTACAAAATCTTTTTTTGTAAAGACGAATCGACCTTCTGTATAGTGCATAAATTTTCACCATCTCTTTCTCTTACTTCTTTTCTTCTAACTTGGATGCCAACTAATGAGGAGCACAGCTGGGTAGGAGGGTGAGAAGTTGGGGGAAGGGGGCAACCAAGATCCCGCCTTTCTCCTTTTCTGTATTCTTTCTCTATCTATCTGTTCTTTATGCTGGGTGCAGGAGTATTTGCCTTACCCAGAATACGACGAGTTAACGGGCTGAAGGTGTTTCATCACAGGACTGCCACAAGGAATGTCTCAATGGTTGCTTTGGAAAAACAGCAGAGGATTGCAGCGAATGCCGCCACTTTCAGACTGACACAAATCCCAGGTTTGTAAACGTTAAAGTCCATGTTTTGATTATTAAATTTAACGTTAATGTTTCCCCTCTCTCGATAAAGTTAGTTTGATAAAATGTCTTTTTTTATTTGCTTTTTTTATTTTAAATTTGATTTAAATATTTTAGATTTATTTTATGATTAAGCTTTTTGATTAGGAATTAAATGAATGACTTTTGTTTCTCTGTATGAGGGATAATTTTATGTTTCATTAATATCAAAGTAAGTGTCATAAATGAAATGTAATATTTTCCGTAACAGCAAAATCGAAACCTTACACCCCAATATTATTACATGAAGACGATCCCGATAAAAGAAGACCACAATTGTCACCTAAACATAGGAGATTACTGTTAAAGAGTTTGCTATGAAATGGATAGGAGTAACTGTTTGCCGTATTCAGAAATATCTCAACACTTATGATAATCACTTAATCAAATTTAGGACTTATATTTATCGCTTGATGCCTGTATGAATTTAATGTTACAACTTTTATATAGTTTTTTCTTTTGCTGAAGTGTGTATACATTTTTTGGCGGACTCCGTATACAGGGT
>JAHWFO010001018.1:0-22598 GCA_023313115.1 Rhysida immarginata
ACATCGATTAACAAGTATACAAACAATGTAACATCGATTAACAAGTAGACATGTTCCACATCAAACGTGATTGTTTCGGTCTTAACGCGTGTTATAAGTCTCGGACAACTGCGAAACACAAACGGCCATTGTATTTGTCAGCAACAATTTGTACTTCGACACTGTTCCGGATAAAAGACCATCGTTGTATGTGATACGACGTTTCGTGCAAAATTGTGTAAATGTCTGGGTGAATTTGGCTTGTTACGGGACAATCTTCGCCGTTTTCCATGAGATTCTACCTCGACGTCTAATGGTTAAACGTTTTAAGTCGAAAGTATCTGTCATAACCCGGAACATAGGCGACAAATCGCATGCGCATCGACGCATGGACCGATGTGCGCTTGAACGACGTCTACGACGTATGCTCGAATGACGCTTGAAAGGGCCGACGTACGCCTGAACGACGTCTACGCATTTAATCGTCCTTGGACGTGTTCCGCTTGCGAAGTCGGTTGTATCGAGACGAAGGATCGGATTAACGATCGATGGTAAAACGTTTGCTTGAACATTGTTGCTGTTGCTACTGCTGCTGCTGCTGTTGTTGTTGTGGAAAACGCGTAACACACGAAACGCGAAGTCGACAAACGTCTTCACACACGTGGAGATGATCCGTACACACGTCTCGCTGAAAATCATCTCTTTGTTTAAAAAATTATTATAACGTCCTACGACGTAGACACCTTTTGATCCACGTACATGTCCAAACACTATGATTACTGACAAACTAACGAATAAACAAATAAATGCACACGTCTTTTTGAAATGAAAGGACGTGCCGTATCGAAGGGTCGTCGTCGGATTGTAAATCTGCGTTCTCGTCGTCTTCAATAAATACTTGCACTTCGCATAACAACACTCCTTCATAGAGACTCGAAATCTGTACGACCGTAACCGCGTCAGAAGACGGTTGTTTACGGCAATAAAACACTCCTTCCATGGCTTTCATGCCTGATCCTACGACTTCACAGCACGTTTCCGTTTTGTTGGACGTTTCATGTTCCGACACGGAAACGAAAATCTTGAAACCGCTTTGAAAATTATTAACGTTCATTTTCAGTCGTATCGGACGTGTTTCGTAAGGTTTATCTAATTTAACCCACCACTTGTTTTTCAGTCGTGCACAAGTCTTAATTTTACCGTCGACGGCAAGAGTGTCCGTGAAAAAAAAGAATCGTTTATTTGGATAAATGCAGGACGTTGGAACGACACGACTTTGTTGCACACGTGAGATACTTCGGTCCAATTTCCGTTTTCAGTGCACGTTTTACGGGATTCACCGATTAACACGTAGCCGTTTTTGCACGCGATTTTCACGTTATCGTTGACCCGGTAATTGGTTTTCAAAGACGATTCTCGAATAAATCCATTGTTAGGAAAATTTGGAGGTAAACAATGGTTTGTTTTTTGCAGTGGTTCCTTGAATACATAACGTATTTATCAACATCAACGTTAAAATCATACAGTCTGTGCGAAACGACATGATGTTTACGTTGCACGTTTGTTGGTCACAATGTTGTGGTCTGCGTATGTCCTTGCGGTTATTTCCCTTTTATCACGTGCGATGTGCGTTTGTTGCTCGTTTTCTTTTTCTTAACGAGACTGTACAAAATCGTCCTGTTTAATGTCGACGTTAACAAACCGAAACAAACGCAATGTCGTTTACGCTGTTTCGCGTATTTATAAACGACGATTGAAGACAAATGTTGTCTTCGTGCCATTGCGGACGGTAAGAAAGCACGTCGGCAAGTCCGTGTTGATGTGTGTAATTTGAAAGTACGTATGTGTGTGTTTTTTGATTCTTTTATTATATTTGCCAAAAGCAAAGCTAACGTGTTGATGTGGACCTTTCAATATTTCTTCATTCTTTTTTTTTTGTTTCTTTGTGTTTTTCACTTTCACTCACTAGTTAAATGGATCCATTGAATTTACACGAAACCTCGGATGGATGTACGGTGAACGTGAACGAATCCATAACGCACGACAACGGCTACGATTTTATCGATTCTATGGATGTAAGTCGTCTCGACGAAAACGTCACCAATACGACGCGTTACAAAATCGTCGAAAGTCGTTCCGTCGGTCATATAATGACGTTTTGCATCTTCAACAACGTTTGTGCACCTTTTCAGCGATGCATCGTGAGGACATGAGTAAAAGACTTTTTCCAGATTATCTGGACAGATACATAGTGAACATGTCTGACGATTTCATCAACAGAGACACATTAAAAAATGTTAAACTTGTTAAATGTCATCTCTTTACACGTCAAAGAATTGTTGAGTTTACGTTTCGACAACACCAACAACAAATTACGCAAATATCACTTTCTGGATCTAGGTGGTCATCCCGGGGGTTGGGCTCAAACGATGCTAGCATATTTACGAGCATATGGCGTAGGACTGGGGTTTTCAGCTGGTGAATATGTAGCGCTGAAAGATTTTCAAGGACGCTTTCACGCACTGAGTTTTGTGAACGTCGAACGTGCTGCAGAAATTATTTCGTACGTAAACTGTGTTAAGGAGTCGTTTCCGATAGACTTAGTCGTTGCGAACGGATCGTTTGAATACGTCAGCGATGCGTGTCAAGAAACATGTTCTTTCCGCATCATGCAATGCGAAGTGATCATAGCTTTGTCGTGTTTGGACGAAGGAGGTTTTTTTTATTTTAAGATGTTTTTCCGTCACGCGTCATGTCACCGTGGCTTTATTACGTTTTACCATTCGAGCGTTCACGCGCATTCACGTGTGCAAGCCGCAAACGAGTCGCGCGTTTCGAAGCGAGTTTTTTGGTATGCACGGGTTTTCGCGGTACACAACGCGTGTCGGACTTGATTATTAAAATCAATGCACTTAGTCCACACGTGTCGAGCGACGTTTGCAAGGACATCTGTAACGACATCGACGCGTCTTTTTTGACGATTTTGTGCAAGGTCAATGTGTTGCAGACGTCTGCCTTACTATCGTTTCTCGGACATTTAGAAAATCCGTCCTTGCCGCTGAAAGCGTTCACGTGTCTGGAACACGTGCACTATCCGAGGGTTCGAAGCGTGTTCGGGTGCGTGACGTCCACAAGGCAGATGCTACGCGATGCTCGGACGTTCTTGTTCTTAACGGTGAGATTCAATCGTGCTGGCGTGGCGAAACAGCCAATGTCATCACCGTCGTTGTATACAGCTTCACTGAAATAAAACCAATGAACGTCCTGTAAATTATATTCCGTGATGTCAAATGCACGATGCGAATTTCCATTCGTCACTTTTCGAAATGAAATTGTCTGTTTCATGTTTAATTTTAAAAAGCGTAAATGGCAACTGTGGAAATGTTTACGTAGAACAGGTTTACCTGTAGACACTATCCTCATAGCTCACTCAGACGTAAAAGTGGATTTGACGTGTCAAACGTTCACCGTAATCGACGTCGCCAAACTGTCGCGTGAACCTGTGATATACGGGTGCGACGACGAGTTTAAAAGGCATAAATTGCATTTGATATTCGACAACTTGGCTGGTTTCGACATTCTCGACCCACTTCCACAAGGAACTGTCACGGACAAGTGCAAGTCGTATTTGTTTATCGGTAAACACAACGTTGCCGAAACGTGGATGAAAAAAAGCCAACGATACCGGCCGTTTGACACTTTTGTATGGGTATCGGAAATCTGTTTAAGAAAAAGTTACAAAAAAGACGTGAGTCGTTGCGTATGTACAGCCACGTGTCTGTTGTGTGTTGTTTTTCTCTTTATTTATACGAGGACAGGTTAGTTCTAATCGTTACAGTTGTCGAAAAGAAACATGGAAGATTTTTTTCAGTTATTACGTTTTAAAAAGGTATAATGCTGATTTCAATCGTTACATTATCGTCGATTGTCCGTGTTATAAAGTATACGACCATTTCGAGTCTTACATTTTTGAATTTCGAAACTCGTACATGTGTTGCATCCATGTCAACGTGGGACGCGTGTCCGTAGACGTTCATTTGTGTTTCCGGTATTACTCGGTAGCGAAATCGATTTCATCATACGCAAATCTCGTCGAATCGATTTCGACAAAGATTCTCAATTATTTTGTTCCATATTACACGACGGTTGTCATAAAATCATTCCCAATTTCATCACGAATAATTTAAAAAACGGCCATTGTTATCGTTACAAAAAAAACAAATTCTCTTGTGTATAAATTGAGTTGTAAATTAGATAACGTGACCATGTATCTGATATTTACACCGTCGTCCGACGAACCTGTAAATAAGAAACGTAAGAAACCCGACATCGGTAGCGATTACGTCGTTAACGAGTACGGTACGTGTTCTGTAAATTTTTGGACGGACACCGACGAAAAAAAGGAAGATGTGGATTGGCTCGAATTCATCAAAGATTACACGCGCGTGAATGCCTGTGCTAACGACGACGTTACGAAACGTCAGTATTACGATTATTTTCACGCATGTGTCGAACACGCTCCGAAACTGGACGATTTGCACAACAAAACCATCATAACTGCACCCGAGTTGTTAAAACGGATGATTCAAATTTAATAGACAAAGCCGAACGGAAATGCAACGGTAACAACGACAAGGAAACACGCGATTGGTTGACGAAACAAATCAAAAGCGTGTTTGAAAACGGCAACGGTTTTTTACGCGTTGTCCAACAAACCCGTGAAATCTTTGCAAACGGAATTTAAGTGCATATACATGATCGTGGAAGCTCAAAAATTAAACGAAATTGGTTTGTTGATCGGTATGGTTAAAAAATTCATCACTAATCAAGCGAGAAATTCGTCCGCGTTGTTGTTTCCTCGTGACGGTGAGTGGTTTATTTGTCCGTTGTCGACGAAAGAGATGAAAGGATCGGGCGAAACGATATATTTGTCTCAATTTGTGATAAGTTCTCCTGTCATAGACCGCGAAACTTTGATACGTTTTTTTCAAAGAATTGCCCACTAGCAACAACGACGACGACGACGACGACGACGACGACAATAACGAAAATGTCGACAAACGGAAAAGACAAAACAAAGATGGACGATTGTCTGCGATGGCTTTATCACGAATTATCATCTGTATGAAAAAGACGCTAAAGCAGCCGTCATGTTTGTTAAAAAGAACAAATTCGAATGCGTAGCATGTACGGTGGCAAGACAATTTTTACAGATTCAAACGAACGGTCAGATACCCATGAAATATTCTTTCAAGTACAATTTTTTCGTCACTCCGTACGAGTACGAGCGTTTCTTCCCAGATGCGTTTGACGACTTGCCACCGCATTACAGATTCGGAAGCATCATCAAATATTTTCCTTTCGATTTACCGCAATCGCAGCCCGCTAAATTAGTCGTTGCGCATGCTAACGTCAAGGGTTCTAGTCACACGTTTACCACGCCGCTTTCGTTGCAGTCGTTTTGTCATTCCATCGGATTCAATAGTGCATTGATTCACAGGAACATTGTCGACGACGACGACGACGACGACGTAGTGAAAATGTCATATAGACTAACTACGAACGACCAATATCCTAGAATCGTGATTCCTTTGGTAAGAGATGCGCATGTTAAATATTTACGATTTGCCGAGACGAAACACACACGCACGACGCCGCGTGTCATACGCGAGTTGTTCGACAAATTACCTGTGAACATGCCAGTGCCTTCGTACGAAAAAAACGGGCATATCTCACGCAGACTATTGTCCGATGATAAAAGACGTCGTCCGAAACGTGCTCGAAATCATACAACGCGAGCGTTTTCTTAACAACAAATTCTACATGACCATTGACGAATCCGTCGGAAGGGTGTTTAACGTGGACGGTGTGCAATCTAAAATTCACGAATTTCACGATTTACGAATCGCTCGAAAATCTGTAGATTTTTTAAGAGAGTACGACCGCCACGTGTTTTTTTGATTACAATCGCAGGACACCTGGCCAAATTCTACTGTATACTGCGTTTGGTGACGTGAAAGACGGAAACGGATGCACCATCGAGGACGGAATCGCTTTAGACAAAACGTTCGTGGAAAACGGACCGATAAAGATGGTATCGAAAACATTGAACATCAAAATCACCGAAAGAACGGGTGAATATTACGAGAAGAAAAAAAGTCAAGTGCAAAAAATTACATCGTGCTCCCGAATATTTTCCCATCAACAAACGGATCGAGCAATACGTCGTGTTCGGTGTGTTGGTTCATTCGCACGCTTTGTCGTTTGCAACTTCGAAAAACGTAATCATTCAAGAGTCCGTTGTAAACGGACATTTTCGTTATTTATTTTCTATGAAATCGTGCATCAGATTTAGCGAAGCGGTCGAAAGCGTCCTCATAGACGATAAGTGCGTGGAAAACAACACGTCCAAAGACGTTTACACGGTCGTCATAAACAGCCGATACGAACGTAAACTCGGAGTAGGTGAAAAAATATCCAATAATCTAGGCCAAACAGGAATCGTGTCCAAAGTCTTGGATATGTCGCACGTCAAAGCTTACAAACGTGACGGTCAGGTCGTTTATCCTCAGAGTTTATTTTCACCGACGTCCATCATAGGACGTACGCAAGCTACCCAAGTGTATGAACTTTTTAAAGATCCTGCGTTTACCGAGGACGGTGCAGTGATTGCTCCTTTGATGTACATCGTCCATCATTTGGACAACTTTAGTCGAGTTAAGTCGGGCGCTTTACCGAAAATTGATCTGATGACATCAGAAAACGGATTGATTGCTAACAAGTTGTCTTTCACGGGACACGTGCTTTGTAATCAATCTTCAGGACGATGTCACGATGACAATTTATTCATAGACCAGTTGATTCGTTCGTCTGGACTCGCGATAAATTACGTGTCTGTTCCCGAATGTGCCATGATAAACGCAAAAGACAACGACGACGACGACGACGAAGAAGACGAAGAAGAAGACGACAACGACAAACACGTAAGAAACAAACGTAAAACGACGGACGGAGAAGAAAAAAACGAAGAAGAAAAGGAAAAGGGACAAGATCAGTTGTCTGAAACTACGTTTGAAAAAGAAGGCTCCAATAGTTGCGAATCTAGCGAAAGTAGTTATGAACAAGAAGTAAAATACGAATTGTATGAAAGCGATTACTCTTCAAACGATGATTTCGTAGAAGAAAATATTGTACAAAAATACACTCACCAGCATTTAAACATTAGCTTTATTAATCACGAAATACGTTAACGTTTTTGTCGATTATGAAACATATGCTATGTATAGTTATTTATTTATCGTTAGTAATAAATTGTCTGATGAAAAAAAATGGATTACTATGCGAAACCTATGATTAGAAACGTTTGCATTTTCAACAAAGTGCTTTGCGATTGTGAATTCGAATCCAATATTTCACTTCAAACGTGCATATGTAACGCGCATTTAAAAAAATTGTTTTCTATGAAACTACGTTCGGGAAGAATCCAACCCCACACTTCTATTCAAAGATACGTCATCGTTCCGACGCTGACAGACGTCAAACCGTTTTTTCTACCGTTTCCCTACGTTTTCGAAGACCTTGACGAAAACAACAAGATACGTCCACGTCGACACGTCGATGAAAAAAAAACCTGCTGACGACGCGCCTGTTGTCAACGTCACGTACTGGACGGACGCGAACGGTGTCGAAATGCCGCGCAAACGCATTTGTTTCGATCCAACTAAACGACATTTAATTGCGTCTTTCGTGAGAACGTTACCTAATCGCGATGTGCGTGAAGAGCAAGAGAAAGTGATATTGTTGAATTATTTTTTTGTGTTACGGAGGAGCAAACTTAGTGACTCCGTTACCGATGAATTTGCAACTAAACTTTATATACGACGTCATGCAACACTTGCCAAAAATCCGTCAAAGTTACGCACGACGTTACATGTACGTTGTCGACGACGTAAACGACGTGAGTAAAGGTTTCTACTTTCCTATGTCTGAATTACCACCGGCTTATTTGCTTTTGTTTTCGTGCATACCGCTTTCGAACAACGATTTAAGTAACAATCCACACAGATTTCACGTGATTCAGCCTAACGTCGTGTTAAACGGTGTCACCGGACAATTCGTATTTCCAAACTATTCATCTGAAAATCCGATTTTAATAAATTCTAAAGGGACAGATTACGCAACAGGGTTGGTTTTATCTGGAAAAGAAATACATTTGGGAGAGATTCAATTGTTACAAGGTGTCGGCATCGGTAGTATTTACATGACCAACGACGTCAGTAGATATTTCAACTGTCATAACGGCGAAGACGTCATTAACAACACGCTTGTTTAATGTAACATTGCGATTCTAGCTTTTTTTTTTACGATTTGTTTATTTTATGCGAATCGAATTAAAAAAAAAAAAAAAACATAACAAATGGACAAACTTCACTTTGCACCAAATAAATTAACAATGTCTTGTTATTATTACGTTTATTGTTTTTTTTTTATGCGTTCTAATTCATGTATGTTTCTGAAATTCCGTTTTTTTTAAAGACTACGTTGTCGTGTCTATTTCTTTAGACAATTTCACAAACAATCGCTTGATGGTGTTATAACGAGGAAACACATCACTGTTTAAAATTTCGTTCGACAAACTAATAATCATCGTACGCGTCGTCTTAGTTAAGAAAGGCAACGACGCCGTTGTAAATAGTGCAAAACTATCTTTTTTTGTGATTGATCTTACACGACACGATTTCTTCCGCTGAAACGCAATGTTCCCACGGTAACGTTGCGCCTAGCATGTAAAAAAACGTGTACAAAAGCGATTCCATGTCGCTTCGACGAGTGTAACGGTCGTAATGTTCGTCGACGCTTATGAAATTCAACATGTGTTTGCATCCCGATTCGAGCGTCGTGTATTTTAACACATTTTTGGCACGTACGCCGTATGTGCGAATTTTTTTAGCATACCCGAAATCGATCACGTAAGGTTCTTGACTAGCTGCTTGTATGCTAGGACGACGTCCACCGGGCAAATGGACGAATTCTCTTTTGATCATTAAATTGTTCGGTTTGATGTCTCGATGTACGTAACCGGCATCGTGAATAAATTTCACAGTGTCGATGAGTTTAGCGAAAAAACATGCACATGTCTGCGCGACTCACATTCAAATGTTTGTGAATTTCTTTGAAATTGTGATCGAATTTATCCATGACAAAATATCGATAGCGTTTTTGTTTAAAAGAAATCGTCATCGTCCTAATACCAAATCGTGTATGTCGGATATGCCGATTCGTACCAGAGAGGTTTGTGACGTTTTTCGTGCTAACGTTAAGTCCAAATACACTTTGATTTCGTTAACTAAAGAGCTGTGACGTACGTCTTCTAACTTAATTGCGTATGCGACGTTTGTTTTTCTGTGTTTGCATTCATAAACTATTCCCGAAGAACCGCAATTGATCATTTCTTGCGCATTGATTTCGTATGCTAAATCGTCTTCGTGTTTTTTTCCAACAACAATAATGACACAAACACATATTGTTGTACTTTATTTTACTTTACTTTACTTTACTTTACTTTACTTTGTTTTTATTTGCATCTAGTTTTGTTTTTGTTTTGTTTGTTTGTATTTAGTTTCGCTTTGTCGCTATCATCACTGTCGACAAATACGAAGCGGACTTTTTATTTAATTGTTATTGACTCTTGAAATGCTTCGGCTTCTGCGATGAGACTGTCTAAATCGGTGACCGTTTGATGATCTTTAATAAATTGTACAAATTCAACGGTGCAAAAGACATCTAAACAACGTAAAGTCACATCTGTGTGCCGTTGCGTTAATGGTACTATAACGACATTTCTTTCGATTTGTACGACTTTAACGTTGTTTACTTCCCATCGAATGGTAAAATCGTCCAAAAACGTCACCAGATTTTCCAATAAACGAATGTCTTCGGATGTCAAAACGTTTCTAACGGTCGCATACTTAATGTAATTTTGTAACAAACACCGTTGTTTCGAGGAACGTCGTTTCTTGTCGTCGTCGTCGTCGTCGTCGTCTTCATCGGCACACACGCATTCGTACGTGGTAAACTGTCCATTGGTCATCGCGTTTCGTTTGTTTTTTTTTTTTTACCTTTATGTCTTACGTTTCGGTCCCGTTTAACACTTGTTCCTTTAGAATGGTTTTAAAACGTTTGACGGTTAAACGTTGAAAAAGTTTACCGGTCAATAGGTATAAGTAGAACGTTTTCGGATTAACTGCGACCGGCCGTACGTCCGTACTGTCGTATTTGTCGTACCGACATCCTTGGTTACTGTAACTTATGGCCCACTGTATAGAACGTAAGTACATATCTAATTCGTTTCTAGTGGTGTTGTCGTGCGTTTTTTAACGTCGGCGCCCACGTGAATTTCAAAGACGAACGTATCAACGTTTTAATTGCCAATACGATTATCTGTTGTACGTCGTCCGGACTACCGGCCGTACGCGTATCCACGTCACAAGACTCGTCGTCGTATTTATCAGCGACCGTTTTAATTTGTTCGATGTATTGTTTCACACTTTCGTTGGGCCGTATCCACATCATCCACATCGCTTGTATCATCGAAAACGTAAACGTCGAAAACGTAAAATCCGACCCTTTCAGAAACAGTAACGTTTTAAATAACAACGAAGGCATTTGCTGAAGCGTTTTATGCACGTCACAAACGTCTAAAAATTGGAATTTATTCGACCACAAAAACACTTGGTCGGCCGTAGTTCGTCGTTTATAATTAAACGTTATGTGCATCAAATCAGTATCTCCGCTGACCAATAAACTAGGACGACGATGATCTCGTTCGATAAACATTTCGTATTCCGATTCGCCTTTCGACAATTGTCGAATCTTTATTCCAACGTTCCGTAACTCCTTTTTGAACGTTTTCATGCAATAAGCGACGTCGAACTTCGATTTATATTTTTTTCGTTTTTGCCGAGTTAAACTTTTCATCGGAGGTCTGACGCCGTCGAAATAAACGACGAAATCAGCAACGTGTACGGTTGCGTGTACGTATTGTAAAAAACGTAACACGCGCAAAGTGGCTTGTTCGGTCACGGTGTCGGTGTTGATTACGTTTCCCACGCAGCCACTGTACAAGTAAAAGTTCCCGTCGAGATAAACGTTAATAGAAGCGTTTTGTAATTTGTTTTGCAATTGCCCGATAGACAATTTAGATAAGTTGGGTATCGAAAGGAATAGCGATACACCGTCTTTGATGCCCATCGAATTACAACAAAAAAAAAAACAATGTTTATTATTTCTTTTTTGTTTTTGTTGTCAGTCAGAGACAGACAGACAGACGGACAGATAAACGTTCCTTCTTTCTTTCTTTCTTTCTTTTAATGTTTGTTTTTTATTGGACCTGTAAACGGTATGGTAAGTAAAAAACACGACACGATTTGTTTTGTTTTTACTGTACGTTAGTTTTTTTATTGTCATTCTTTTAAAATTACATCGCAATTCGTTAACAACGTTATACAACTTTTTTCCTAAAACGCAACGTTTGTTAATGCAAACGTCGTCGTTATAAGTGTTTGAATTACATCGTATGCACTTGCGATTCGTCGATTTGACGACGAAACGAGTGCTTTGTGACATCACAATGGGCAACGTCCAATTTTCTTTTGTTTGGACGGGACAGAGGTAAAACGACGAAAACAGTTTTGACAAATGAACGTTGTCGTTGGGTATCGTCCGAAAATACACGTAAAACGTTTCAGGTTCCCTTCTTAAATTGAACATTGTAAACGAATAAGCCAAAAATTTCCTTTTCGACAACAGTTTTTTGCAATGTAACTCGTTGAAAGGCATCACGGGCCTGTGCCTGCGCACGTAAAACATTTTCCATTTAGAATTCAAAACACGTTCGAGGTCTATTCGTTCTAAACGTAAAAGAAAAAAAAGAAATGCATTAACATGATGTATTGACACACTCGTCCGTTTCGTCGGACGCTCAAATACAGTTAACAACCACGGCCGGACTAACTAGGTAACGTCCGTTTTAGTGTCCGATCGTCGCAATACACCGCGTAGTTTTTTTTTTGAAATCGTAAACATGGCCGCACTTTCTATTTACCCTTTGCAATTCAATCACGAAGCTGTCATAGCTAAAATACGGGAACACGATCCAAGAGTGTTTGAACCGAAAGAAGTGGAGTACATCGTCGGTATAGGGAAAAAAAACGAATATACGTTTGAGGACATGGCTAATTTTCACAAATTGTATCAGTATTCCTTTTTTAAAGCGTACGTCCAAACTACCGATGCGGAGGAATTACTAGAATACGATAGACTGTTCGAATCGTATTTTGCGATTGTTTGCAAAGACGTACCGGTGCCGTACACTCAAATAAAAAACGTATTTTGACTTTGTTGAAAAGCAAAATAATTTTACCGACGATTTATTCCAGTTTCACCTTGGGCACGTCCAAAGTTTCCTTTTCGAGCACGTACAAGCCACGGCAAATTTTACATGCCTACAACAATCTAGATATAATGAAAATGACCGAAGAAAACTTCAAACAGGCTTTCAAAGAAGCAAAAATAAACACGTACACGTATGTCCCGTCGTCGTGTAAAATCAATCTTCAAGGACCCGTACTTCAACAATTAGTACACTCGATATTATTGTTACAATTACATTGTCACGAAAAATTAAAAACGTGGGAATAAAAACGAAACCGTTCATCACTAAAAACGTGTTTGAACAATTGATTCAATAAAAAACGATACACGTGCACAAACGAACAGACGAATGTGACAAAAAAAAAAAAAAAAAAAACACAAAAAGATCCGACTTTCTTTCAAACGTTCACATGTGCAGTCGGCGAATGGTAAACAAAACTCATGAACAAAGCATGTAATGGACGTGCTGCGCGGTCTTCGATTACGGTCTTGTATCGTCGACACAACGGACATACGTGTATTACATCCAATGGATCGGGTAATCGTATTGCTCGGACGTACGTACCGAATGGACAATGGGAACATTTGTTGTGGTACCGTTTGTCTACGGAGACGAATTGACAACGGTCTTGGAATAACAACGACTCATACGACAATGCCACTGCGATGTCCATGACTTCAGGTCTGTCGACAATCACCGCGTTTCCGCAAGTGATGGCACGTTCTCCGTCGTTGTTCACGTCGGCCGCGATGTTTCCGTAAGTGATGGCACGTTCTTTGTCGTTGTATACGTTGGCCGCCATGTTTCCGAAATATTTAAACGAATTTGTCGACGTAGACATACTGAAGTTTCCTAACGACACGCATTCGGACACAGCGTCCTCGTTCGCACCGAAATCGTCTCGAGAACTAGACGAATTTGACGAAGACGCATTGTTGTCCGTCGGTACTTTTTTAAACGAGCCATCGTCTTCGTTGTTCACGACGTTAAAACACAGACCACGTGAAACGTCCGACATCCTTTCGTTTCGTAAATCGTTATATGGTATAACGCGATTCTCGTTGTTTGCGTCCGAGGTTGATGCGTCGTTGTCTCGCGATGAAACGTCGTCGTCGTCGTCGTCGTCCTTGTCATCGTTGTCCTTGTCGCCGTCGTTCTTTGTGATGACCGCAAGTAGACATCGGTGTACGTGGTCGTCCTTTACGTCGTCATATGTTTTTAAGAGTTCCTTTTCGCTTAGTTGTGGATCGTTAATCGTTTTGGAAATTGTCAATTCCACGACCGTTAACCTGTTTTCGGTCACGACGACGTCCTCAAAAACACATCGTATCGTGCCAACACCGTCTTTGTTTTTTACAGCATTTCGTATAACGTCTGGAAAAAGGAGTATCGGTAAAATGTTCGTTTTCTATTTCGTTGTGTGACAGACGTCCTAATTCCAGACTTTTTTTGAATCAAACGATAATGTTTCTTCTGCTCGAAATTAGACTCGTGTAGAATTTTCCATAATCGTTCACTAAAACCTGCGCGTCTTAAACAGACGGTCACGACGTAAGCGCGTATGAATTCACACAACAACCGCAGCCCTAGGCCCATTTCAGGACTCGTCCGACGGCACGGTGAAAATGTTTGTTGCACACGACGTGTCGTCTGATCTGTGAAGTTGCAGGTATTTCTACTTTCTCTGGGCAAGTGCAGTCTGTTATAGAGGGAAATTTGACGGAATAATCGACGTCGATGAGACCGTCGAAACACATTTTATTGGCTTGTCGATAACGTGCAATGCCCACGTCGGCCGAATAACACGTGCTTCGCATGTCTTGCACCGTGGCATCGTAATAATACATTTGAAATAAACCTTTATCGCGAGTGCAATCGTTGTCGACTGTCAAGCGGTGTTGTTGCACGTCCGTCGTACGTTTGCTACACAGGCCTTTTTTGGCAAACCCATGCAATCTGCGAACAACGTCGTTCGCAATCCTCGTCGTCAATACAGTATACGTTAGTTTTGACGCAATTGTGTTTGTCTGTGTTCTTTGCGTCCGTAAAGTATTTGTTGGAACGTCGGTAGTTCGACAGACGCGATTCGATTTTGCGGCCGATGCAAATCATTATTATGACAGTAAAAAGTAAACTTAGAAACGTATGCAACACGTTCACGGCCGCCATGAGTTTTTTAATTCCAGATATCACGTTTTCCAGTTTTTCTTTGGCTAACGACCACAAATCGGAAACGATATTGTCCATGAATGAAACTAACGATTACTTTGTATCTGACGTAAACGGATATTCACACACGTTGATGGCGTTGTTAAATCCCGTTCAAATCGAACGAATTTACGATTTACATTTTAAACCGCTGAAACAGCGGTTTTGTGTGTACGTGAACAAACAAGTAGAGGACGAAGAGAAAAGCAACGAAAGGACGATGCACATCATCCGTCACGACGGTAACGATTGTGACATCATCGACGCCGTATTGTTACACGACACGTATACGTTCGACGTCGGCGACGATGCCAAATTTGCTTGTTTAGAAACGAGTCCCGTCTCTTACACGGTCACCAAAACAAAACGGAGCATGAAAACAGGGTTTCAAAACGGACAATACGTCGCTTCGGCCGTGGAATTCATTTGCACGGGTTTTTGGAAATACGTAGACACTGGCGTGTTGTATTTGGGTAATTTCCACGCGCCGAAAGGTTTCGAATTTCCGTTGAAATCCGGAACGATGACCAATGGCTCCGAAGCATACTTTAACGACGTGGCGAGGGAAGACGTCGACACGCGTTTCGTATTCTTTTTGAACGTGGTGACCAGACTCAAAGATCTGTGGGATTTTCATCACGTCATGAAATTTGTTAGAGAATTTCATCTGAACACGCACGTCGGCGACGTTTACGAATCTCTGAGTTTAAATCAACACGATCGCAACGGCGATTTTCGTTGTAACAAAAAAAGCGTCAATATATGGTCTAAGATAAACGGGTTTTGAGCTCGTCGCTTGTCCACTGCAATTCACCAGGACTGGTATACGTACGTCGTGTCCGTCGTATCGCGTGTGATTCGCACATGGACGTGACGATTTGTTTGTTACTGGACGCATGGAACGCACGTGCGTTCGAATAATTCCTCGTGACCTAATTCGATGGACGACACCGATAACGAAACGTACGCCAAAACGTTTTGGCGATGGTTCGAAGAAATCGAAAACGTTACTACGCACGGTGTCGATTCCACGTGGTCGAATTTCTGTTTAGACGAATTTATAATCGAATACGTGAGAAGACATTACGCCGTCGACAAAATATCACCGATGACTGTCCACGAGTTACAGTCGACACGGAGTGCTTTACAATATTTTATTCAAAATCTCATGATCGTAAGTGATTGATTGTGTCTTTCATGTTTATTAACGTTTTGATATCAGAATTTTTTGTGTACTAAGTGAATGTCGTATATCATTGTCATTTTGTAACATGTATTTTTTTTTGTGTTTTTTTTTTTCATTGATTGGGTCGTTGTGCGTATGTGTACCGACAACAACACAAAAAAAAAACAAAAAACAAAAAAAAAAACCGAAAACATAATGTCAAATGAAAGTGTAAAGCTATCGACGAACAAGTGGCCTTTGAAATCAAAGAACCTTGGTTTCGTTTATTGAAGAAAAACACCACACCGTTGACGTGTGTCTTGAAACGTGCTAACATGTTAGGTACTGTGTGTTCTCGATTGAAATTTGCACGCCTCGTCCGTTGTAACAAATGTAAAATATCCGTCGATTTAAACGACAAGAAAACTGTTTTGGAAAACGTGACCGCACATTCGACAAAAAACACAGATTTACGATAGCATTTTCATTCGGTGTTTCAACGTCGTTCCGCTATTTTATTACGACCGTTGCGACGTCCGTAGACGTGCAGTGTGTGCGAGATACGCGCGGTTCGTCAATGTTCCAGTGTGCCTCATCGAAATACGCAGTTTTCATCATCATAACGTGGGCATTCCTTGTAAAATAAATATAGTGTGGGAGCAAAATATTGTTGTGACGACGTCACGTACTACTCTCGTCGACTCGTGGAACGTACCCGATTTCACCTATGCATTTTCGTACGAATACGAAAGTTTCGAATTGACCGAATCGGCCGAATATTTTAAAGCTCACGTCGGACATGTGAATGATAAACAACAAAACGCCAACGTGCAGTCGACGCTGAAAATCATACGGTCTTGTGTCATGTACGTACGTGATAAAACGTTCGTTGTTTCACACGACGAAACTTCCGATTCCGTCGTCATGAAATGTAAAAACGTCGACGTGACTGAAAACGACGTACGTGCTGCGTTGAATCATTTGTCGTTTTTTGCCAGCGCCGTCACCAGATCTGTTTCTTCGGAAGGTGTCAAAACCACACGTTTCGATTGCTGTTCTTGTAAAGAAGACGTGGTGTGTCTTTTGTGACGCGTGCGTGTCATCGGTAGGTGATTCGCAACGACGTCTGGAATCGTCAGAAGATTCAAAGGGATGTTTTCGTCTCCGGTGTCCGTGAGATTTGTCGTCAAGGAATGTTTTTCAAACGTTATGTATCCTTCTTGCAATAAAAAATTTATGTAATGATACAGGGTTTGCGTGTCTTTTCTTGCGTTTTTACATACGATTTGGGATAGTTTTCGTACCGACTTATTAAAGAAATCAATGTTTCGGGATAGCAGGTTAAATCGAACGATATTTTACTGTTTAATTCGTCGGTCGTTTTTTAACACTGCTACCGGACTGTGATTTTCGTCGCATGTATTAGAGTCGCCAACATTAAACACGTATATAGTCGCATCTCTGTTCAAGACGACCCAATCGAATGGTTTCAAATGTATCAAACGTGTGCAATTGTCATCGGAAGAATTGTCGTATACCACGGAATAAACGGCCGATAGATTCGTTTCCGTAATGACGTCGTTTAGTATTTCGGACATGACGTTGTTTCGCGGAGCAAATACCAAAGTCATTAGTATTAAACATAGCAAAAGTGTCGCGAACGAAAAGAACACTGTTTGATTCGACATGTCAGCGGCCGCTGCCTACGTACCGGAAAAATGTTTGAAAATGAAACGAAAAAATGGACGAATTCGCACCGAATCATCTCGTTTATAACGTTGACTGTACAAACGTCGCATGCGTACACGTGATCGATAACTTAAATCAAAAAAACCTATGTCGTTCCGGTCTCTCACACCGTTCACACGGTCAAAGACTTGGATGTGTTCGGTCACACCGGACATGCGTACGCTATCGATTACACACGTACGTACGCAGTGCCGGTCGCATTAGATTTAGATTGCAAGTTGTGTAAAGAAGGTAAAACTCATCCGGTCTTGACAGACGTCAACTTTGCAGAATCACTAGTAAGAGAAATGAGACGTCTTATCAGACCTATCGTCGTCGAACCGTTTATGGTGTACGTGTTCAAACGCATGGATACGTGCAGCTTACACGTGTACTTTACGTTTTCCGTTTCCATCGTGCTATGCGACGAACTTATAACTTTACTCATGACGTCGGTGCGTAAGGACATTACGAAGAAATACGTTTTCGACAGAGTGAGCTCCATGCCCTTGCCGTTTTCCAGTAAAATCGACGGTTGTGCGTATTGTTTGTTTTTTCGCAGACGATTACGACAAAGTCGACGAATTGTCGATATTTACGCAACCTCGATATTTCGACGTTAACACGCATCAATCTAAAAAACGTACGAATGCAACGTGAAAAAACGATCGGCGTGTTTCGTGAAAAACGACAAACGCAAAGTGGCGAAGAAGATTGGGACATGTTTAGGATCGACGAAACCGTAAATTTGTTGATCGACGTCCCTTTGAACGTCGTCGTCAATTCTTCTTGCGAATTGTCCGTGCTTCAACATTCGTCTTCTTTGACGTTTTACGCTAGCACGAATTTAAACCTAGAGCATTTCATTAATTCTCGACAAGTCGTGCAAGTGTTGAACGATTCGTTGAAAAACATCGAGGAAAAAAACGATTTTCGCGCGAAACTTCAGACGCTCAGTGACGTGTCTGAAGAAGTTTTGGTCCATTTCGAATCTTTGTGCAACAAAATTCAGAATTGTGCGTTTGCTCATTATCCCCACTTTCATTTTCTCACGTATTATCAATATGTCGTCGACCGTTTGTCGAACATGTTTTATTATTTGATATGTGCCACTCTAAATTTTATACTTGGACTGGACGACGGTTTATCTGTGCACAGCGTGACGGCGTCTGTTGTTCGGTACACGCGTCATTGTCTCACCCTGTCTGCGTACAATCGGCACGAATTGCAGACGTTTGTCGACAATGCACACGTTTTTTGCGATGATACGTGCACACTTCGAACCTATGCTGTGGTTTCCGCACATATGTAAGATAATCAGGAACGTGCATTCCGAGAACGCGGATTTGAAGAAAATCGTTTTAATGATCAACGGCACGGACGATCAATCGGACATTTCCGACCATTTGATCAAGTATTTTAAATGTGTCCACGACAGCGTACGTGTCGGTCCGAATTATTTGTTTTATTCGGAACAACGCAACCTTTACGAAAGTGTTTCCGATCAACAAGTGACCAAAGCATCGCATTTGACGAAAGAGGCGATCTTGACTCGGGCAGCGTTGTTTTTTGAAAAAACGTTTTCGAAAGACTCCAAACACAAAAAACTACGTTGGAAACCGTTACTGGCCAGCACGTGGATCTTATATCTGACAGAACGCATACGCACGGCCAACGTCAAAGTCAACATGTACGAATTCTTCATAAACACCGACAACGGCGTGTTTAACACGGTCACCGGTGTGTACATGAAACACACGCCGTTGTTGTATTTTACAACGAAAAAGAATTTTTGCGTGTGGCCGGAAAAAACGTTTGCCGACAAACTTCAGCAATTTGCAATGTACGAAGCGTTCGTGAAATATTTCGTGTCTCATCAACACGTGTTTTTTTTATTTGTTTGTTTTGATTCCTGGTTTGCACGACATCGAAAATGCCGATTACGATCTCAACGTGTTAAACGAAGTGTTTTCTGAATGTTTTCAACGCGTGTTGAGCGACGATTGTATGTACAGTCGTGAGAGGAAGTTTTTTTTCAAGTCTGTCTGTGAAAAATTTCAATTTCAAAAAAAACGTGCTTAAAATCGTGTACAATTGCGTGTTTAAAATCGTCGACATGAACTTGCCGATGTTTTCTGTCGACGTGTACAAATCGCTTTTGGCGGGCGAATTTCGAAGGATGTTATTACCTGGAGAAACGTCTGATTTTTGTTGTTCTCTTGCCGATGTGGAAACGTTTCTCCGAAACGAATTTCCTACGTATTACGATTTGAAATTGTCGGTTTTGACGATTTTGACGTGTGTTTTGTTCATCGACGAAGAAAACCTAGAAATCACAGTCAAACAGTCTTCGGACGTACGGTTCGACCCCGTGACCGAATTACTCGACAACGACGCAACGTTGTGCGACAACCCTTGTTTTAAAGATGTGCAGTTGTTGGAATTGTGTCTGTCGTTTTCTAAAATGACGTCTTTTCAAAACGACACGTTAAACGAATTATGGCAAGTGTTGGCAACGCATTACATGCCGATTGCGACACGGAAGTACTTTACGCTGTTGATCGGTCCTCCGCGTTGCGGCAAAACTACATTGATTAAGTATTTGAGCGTCATCAATGGCGAGTCGCAATTTAACACCGCGAAATTCTTTAATTTGACCCAAAAAAACACGTCTACAGCGTCTCCCGATTACCTTAGTTTATGCAACGCGTATTTCGCGACGTGTTCAGAAGTACACGTTATCGACGCGACAACGTTAAAAACGTTAACTGGCAACGACGCCTTGAACAAACGCAACTTGTATCAAAGTACATTCGACGAAGTGAATCCGTTGTCGCATTTCTTAGGCGTGTCTAACGTCGTGCCGGACATACCCGATGCAGACGAAGCAATCGTCGACCGATTAGCAGTGTTCCAATTGAATCACAGCTTCGTTACCGATCACGACGTTAAAAGTTTTAACTCGTTGATTTCGTTTGTGAACAAAGAAAGTTTAGAAACCGTCGTCGACAAACATGTCAACAGTAAAAAGTTGTCTAACGTGTTGTACGCTCAATACGTTCTCTGCAGAGACGTTGCGACGGGCTTGTTTCATCCACGAATTGCGAACGGTAATTCAAAAGAACAACTGTCGCTGATTAAACGAAAAGGTAACGAACTTTATCGGTTGTTACATTCGGCCGGAATAGAGTTTTCTAGGAAATTACGTATAAGCGAAGTCGAATTACAAGAAAAAATCGTGCCACTACTCAACTGTTTAGACGTCGACGCTCCGAGTACGTCTAAACGAAAAAAAACTATACGATTGGGGCGATTACGAGCCGCGCTTTAAAACTTTATTAAACAAATATTACTCGCCTCTCACTAAATGTTACAAAGGACTAGGAATACGCAGTTCACGTGTCAATACTCACAACGACGATTTCAACGACGACGTCCGGTCACTCTACGAATATATAGAGCTGTGTGAAAACGAGTCTTTCTCATTAGCGAAATTCAAAGCTCGTGTGCGTCAACGTTGTCCTCAACGAGTCAAACAGTTGACTAAAGCATTGTTTGCAAAGTTATACGAGAATTTTCACAATCCCACTTCAGTGTTTCGCGGGTATCGATTAAAAAATGAATGCAATGGAGAAAGTGAAGTTTGAACAACAACAAAAGCGAAAACTCGTAGATGACGACGACGAAGAAGACATCTCTTTTTCTAAGCGACGCGTGTTAGAGGAACAAATATCGCATTTCAACGACGACGACGACGACGACGACGACACGCATCTGCAGAAATTACGTAATGGAGTGGTCCGGTCAGACGCTGCACCTTCAGATGGCGACGACACCATTTGCACGTACAAACTGGAAGTAAACGATGTCATCGATGCATTAGACAAACATCTAACCGAAAATCCGCAACTTTTACACATCGACAATCAGAAGGAGATGCTAAGTTGGGCACATCAATGGTTGTTGATGAAATACGTCACGCGCTTCGACATACAACCTAAGAGTCAGCATGCGGAATTATTATACAACGCGTTATCTCTCATTCTTGTACACGACACACAAGCTGTTATTGTTCTTAAGGCTTTAACGAATTGTTCTACAACTCGAGAAAGGATGTTCAATATAAGTAACTTGTGACATTTAAAGTCCGCGCAGAGTTTGTCGATACATTTAACGTGTTTAAAGAACATTTGTCGTCGTTTCCTGAAGTACTTGTTAAAACGTTGGTAAAAACCATCTTGCCGTTTTTTTAAACTCGGCGAGTTGTTCACAAATGTTACGTGTGTTAGTAACATTCGATTTGCCAACCCAATTTCACCGAACAAACTTACTTCGTTGTCGAGCACTGATGTAGATGCGATAAGTATACCGTTGGCAACTCCCATTTGGATAAGAGTTGAATTCAAAGAAAAAAGGCACGTCGAAATCTACGTTTCCTGTACTCAACGTGATCGAAAACGATTCTGTAATAATTCGCGACGAAATCATGAGTCAAATCAAATGGCCCGAGCAAACTCGTTTAGATTTTTTTTCCGTCTGTGTCAGTGTGTCAATTAAAAGACGCTCAAGTTGCGTTGTTAGGTAAACCGTTGGTAAACCAAAATACGAAATCCGTCCAAGTCACCGTAGACCAATTGAAAGAAGCCAGTGTTCCGGACAGAGCTTGGTGCGTGATCTCGAAAGTGGTGATTTCTCACACTAACCCGAGACAATCGATAAAATGTTTTCCGGAGAAATTAAAGAGTAGTTTGTTTCCTCCCGACAAACCAGTTTATTTGTTGTCGTTTTATAACAAGGATGCTTCTCCTTTCGACGAAATTGACGATGAATATTGAACAAATAAATATCTTTCTCGGGTTGCTAAAAAAAAAAAAAATAGTTTGTTAGTTGTATATTAAAATTGTTCAATGGATATTACCGTTTGTTCTGTTTATTGCAGAAAAGAAATGTTCAATATGTTTTCAACATGTGTCTTATTACATTGCAAACTATAATGTTAAAATTGTCATTATCGTTTTCTGTTTTTTGTTCTATGTGAAAAAAAAAATGCTTATTGTAATTGATTAATTCGTAGACATGTGTGTC
>JAHWFO010001022.1:0-28048 GCA_023313115.1 Rhysida immarginata
ACAATAGGCCTAACATTAATTAGCCATTTTTAACTGTAGGCCTAACATTAATTAGCCATTTTAACAATAGGCCTAACATTATTTAGCCATTTTTAACAATCGCCCTAACATTAATCAACACATTTAACAATAGGCCTAACAGCACTGAATTTTAAAATGAAATGAGCACGTGCATCAAAAAATCTTCATAACAGGCACGTGCTCCAAGATGCCATCAACAATGCTTAAATGATAAACAAAAAGAAACATTATATTCACTTATGACTCGTCAGTAGGATTCGATTGATATATTACATGCCCTAAGTTCATATTCTTATCATTAGTGCACGTGCTTGAAGGGGTCCACGAGAGCTCATCAAAAGTTGATATATCGCAGTTAAGTTCTTCCATTTTCATGTTTTCGATGCAAACGATGGCTGGCCGTGCACATAAAGGTACTGATTAAGCTTGTATTCTTACAGGGTGTTTCAAAATTATGTACAATAAATTTAGTGACATATTCTTCAGGTCAAAAGAAGACGAAAATGTTCTATAGCACTTTGTCTGGAAACGATTTATTTAGGCGATACAGCCAACTAAACCCGTGGCTCCAAATTACAGAAATTGTTCAAAGTGCCCGCCACTAGCTCGCACGCACGCTTCGGCTCGTTGCATGAGCGACCGTCTGATGTCATGGAAGAGTTCGTCGCCAGCATTACGAACGGTTTGGCATGCATTTTCAAGTCGTTGTCGCAGATCCATAATGTTAGGAACTTCTGTGCTGTAGACGATCGTTTTCACATGACCCCACAGAAAATAGTCCAAGGGATTAAGGTCGGGTGATCTTGCAGCCCAGGCTACCAGTCCACCTCGAGCTATCCACCGATTCGTGTATGCAGCATTAAGGTGTCTTCGCACAACATGGCTGAAATGTGCTGGAGCGCCATCATGCATGAACCACATGTTAGATCTTATCAAAAGAGGAACATCTTCCAGTAATTCTGGCAATGCATTCTGCAGAAACAAAAGATACGTTCGCCCAGTCAATCGTGGCGGCAACACATAAGGGCCAATTAAGTTATTCCCGACAATTCCACACCAAATGTTCACGGAGAAACGCTCTTGATGCGCTCGAGCTCTGGTAACATGCGGGTTAGCATGTGACCAATGGTGCTGGTTGTGAGAATTTACGATTCCTGTCCGGGTGAAGGTTGCTTCGTCCGTGAAAATTATCTGGCTGAGACGACTAGGGTCTGCAGCATGACGACGTTGTATCCATTGGCAAAATATCGTCCGCTAACTACCGTGCTTCCCTACTGTATGATATTGGATTACTCGCAAACAAATCGTTTCCAGACAAAGTGCTATAGAACATTTTCGTCTTCTTTTGACCTGAAGAATATGTCACTAAATTTATTGTACATAATTTTGAAACACCCTGTATATATAGCTTTAGCTAAAGCTCATAATAAGGGATCATTGAAGTACTTTTTGAGGGTCATTTTCTCGGACGTAGCATTTCGAAAATCGAAAAGAATGACATATTCATCTTGTGCTCATCATTCTCGTTCGAATGACATATTACATGCCGTATATTGCCAATAAAAAAATTTAATGGGGGGGTTTGGGTGTCAATAGTCACGTGACTGTTAGACCGATTTCAATCACAAACTAATCAGGTGAGCTCAGGAAGTGTCTCTATCGAAGAGCGAAAGCAGAATTTAAAAAAGTTAAAGCGTTCTCGAGTAATCGTCGGACATACAGACGGACGGACGGACAGACAGACAGACAGACACACAAACAGAGCGAAACCAATATATGCTTTTCAGAATATAATAAGGCAGCGTCTATTGATAAGGCAAAGGAGTCACGCGTGTCTCCCTTGAACTCCCTATCAAACATCCAGACGACTGGCAAAAATTTTTGTGTCTGGAAAGGAAAGAGAAAAAACGAGTATTGGTCATAAAATCTCTGCAACTAAAAGAGAAAAGGCTTTCCGGGCATTTGAAACATCTGAGCAACAGGAGTTTCGAATAGAGCAAGAGGGTATGTCATGGGTAAGAAAAACTTGAGTCTAAAGTATCTGGTGATGCTCCGCAGAGGTGAGGCAAGTCAAGAAGAGTTTATATAAAGTCCCGGTATATCACCTAGAATTCCTGTTTTTCGTATTTTTCGTAGAATGGATAGTCCCTTTGCTCTGTGTTCTATTGATTGAGTTATTATTTAACCAACTGGGAGTTATAATTTAACTTTTGGAGATTGTTCTATTTACCTACAAGTGTAATTATCCCAGGCAACGCCGGGTCCTCTGCTAGTAACAATTATATTTCAATAAGACATTAATGAATCGATAATCAGATTGCTGTTCAATTTCGAATGACAAGCACAAATTTAAAATATGTTTTGAAAATAATGTGGTTTTATATTAAATGATTATGAATATTATGAATATGAATATCAAAAATTCAATATCAAAAAAGACTATAGATGATAATTGCTGTTGAATTTCGAATGACAAACACAAATATTAAGATTCAAACACAAATATGATTGTAAAAATACAAATATGACCTTAGAAATTCGATTGTCAAGAAGAAGCGTTGAATATGAATTAACAAAATTTTAGGCGAATTAATATGAATTAACAGAATTTTTGGCGAAAACAAAACAAATAAATCTTTAAAGATTTTTCTATCGAAAAATGGAAAGAAAAATTCTGCGACCTGCGTTCGAACCAGCAACCTCCGACTGTCAGGGCCGACGCCTCTACCAGTTGGGCTATCGCATACACCCGGACAGCCATGCTGTCTCAAGGTGTCTCAAAGACAACCAAGTTTTCATAGTTGAAAGCCCAATGGGAGGCGGGCACATGTGTCACAGATCGAGAATCTCTCCTACCCAACCAGGTCGCAGAATTTTTCCTTCAATTTTTCGATAGAAAAATCTCCAGTTAAAATATCATTTATTATTTATTATTTAAATAAATCTTTGTTTCAACGTTTGTTTTCGAAAAAAACATTCCTGTTGCTATGACAACACGTTATCTAAATTTAATAAATTTAATACAATATAAAAAATGTCAGAACAAGGTGGGATTCGAACAGCAAAAAAAAAATGGGAGCATTTCAGCAAGCACGTTAACCACTATGCTACTGCGCCGCTAGATGACAGAATCTGTTTTTTTTTTCTCTATTGCTACGCGTCCACGACAGAAATAACCTAGTTATTTAAGTTCTTGATCTTTAATATTGTCACATGTAAATTTAACTAAAATATGAGTAGCGCAGTGGAAAGTAATTGACATGCAACAGTGGACTGATCTAAAGTAATAAAATGTAATGTTTATTGAAAATCGTAAATATAGTAAATATAACTAGAAGGAAAGAAGCGAACTCCTTCCTTAAAGGCAAACTATGCCAACTACCAACTCAAAACAAAATCACAAATTAATTCAAATGCCGAAATTAATTGTAACCACACTTCTATGTAGCAAGTAAATTAGCATAAATAACTTTAACTCCTTTCACAACTCAAAGGATAAGCAGTTTAAACACAATAGCAAATACTTAAACTGAATCTAGCCTAAATCCTTAACGAATATCAATCAGCTAGATAGCAACTTCAAAAACTTAGATGCTAAAGATAGATGACAAAAGCTTATTGACTAGGCAACTAAAATGTACTACAATAATCATATCAAATATGGCTTAAACTACAACGGGAAAAGGAATGAACAGTTTGCAAGCCACAAGTCTATCCGTACAATTACAGACGTATAGGTAGACTTAATTTAGTAACAGCATTTTAATTGGGTCGGTCACAAATTAAACCAAAATAAAGCCAACCCTACGTTCATTTAGTTTATACAACTAAAAGCAAAATGCCAAAGCATGCATTAAAGCGTAAGGCTTTCAAAGGATTCACTTAAACTAATAATCTAGTTAAAGCTTTTACAATTTAGGAACCTCAATACAGTTCACATGCAAAAGCATGCAGCCTAATGCAATACAGTCACAAAAGTTCCACTTTGACCATAAATGATAAGTTCATTAATTCATAAAAGTCACAACAAGTAAAATAAACGTCCGTGAAGTCCAAAACCAACTAACTAAAATTAGGACAATATCACAGGAAAGCGTTTGTAACAGAACACAAAGAGATTAACTTATGGGAAAGGGTAATTGCCTAAACAGCTTAATTACTCTTTTAACTTAATGCGGCGCACATCAAAACTTAGCTACACCTAATTATGGTGAAACCAAAATCATTGAACAGATACGCCCGCATTCCACAGGGCCATAGTCCCCACACTATTGTGTTCCTGTGCAGTTCCCGGCGACTTAGTTCTTTAAAGGCTTTTCTTAACAAACCAGCCTTAGAGCTCACATTAAATAACGCACTTATTGTTGCGTAGCAACGGTCGCCCACTGAAGCTCTCGGGGCACGGGGAAGAAATGCAAACGCTGACGACGGACACCTTTCACTCCGTCGCCTCCCGCGCTTTGCGTCGGCGTAAACCTCCGCCTGCTTGCCTGCTCCGTACAACGTGGCGTTTTCCAATGAAGCGGTTGACGGCTCCGTAGTCGTCTTCGTCGACGTGGCAGCTTGAGGTTTCGTTTCCCAGCTCAGTCTAGCTTCCTCGCACGACATGACGTTATCCGACGGCGCAATTGTCAGCTCCGTAGTCGTCTTCGTCGTGGCAGCTTGAGCTTTTTCCTCCGCCCGCTTAGCTTCTCCGCACGACGTGGCGTGGACCAACGAAGCTAATGCTGGCTCCGAAGTCGTCTCCGTCGTGGGGGCATGAGCTCGTTCCCTGGACCTGCCAAAAGCATGGCATTCCCCCTGCCATTCAGCAGCCTTCGTCGGGAGCTTCTGTGTCTTTAGACCTCTCGCGGTCGTCGCCAAACTCTCCCTGTCTATCTCTCTCGTCTCTTTGCCCGAGCCCGCACTCGCCAGAACTCCTCCTCTGTCATTGGCTCTTGCGTGAAGATGCTCCAAACGACGCTGATGATGTCGCCTCCGTTTTCGCCCGGAATTGTAGACTGTTCTCGAACGAAAACGAGCATCTTTGTCATCGGAAATATTAACCGAATTAATATTTCGTGACAAATATCCAGGTTATCTGTGGGTTCCATTACAAAAGATCCCACTTATAAAGAAAACCTGGTTATTTAACCTAGATCAAAAAGGTTAGGGAAAAATATCTTAGTTATTGATGTCATAACTGAGACAAAGAGTCATAACCGTGATATTTTCATCTTCGTTTAAAATGGCGGCAGATTCCATCGCTTCGCTCACGGACAAAAACTTTGCTAGGACCCCATTTTGTGGTGTGTTTAGAAATAAATATAGCGAAAGAAATCATAAATTCAACGCCGGGCCTCTTGCATATTACGGGCCGAATACATTTGTCTTTTGTAAACATCTATTTATCTTACTTTTATCACTATTGAAAACATCGTAAGCCGCGACCAACGGCCCACTTCGATCAAAGGCGTCACAAAATGGACAATATGACGAAGCTGACGCGAGAACATTAAAAACATCGTCATAATATACTAGTTCTTTTCCTCTGCAGTGGACACCACAAAAGGTTTGAGTTTTTAAAAAAAACTGAATCTTTAAGTTCTAGAACTTAAATAACTAGGATATTTTTGGCAGTGGACGCGTAGCATATGTGTGTTTACAGTAAATTTCAAACTCTATTTTCTAGGTCTATGGGAATTTCCTCACTCTAGAATTTCCTCACAACCCAATCTCTAAAGTATGGAATAATTCTATTTCATATGCTGGATCTTAGTTTATTCATAAATTTGTACACAAATAACTTCTTGAACAACATTTTTTAAAAAAACATATACTACAGTTTCCAAAAAAAAACAGAAATAGCGAAATAAATTTATTGTTTTAGAAAAATTCTAGTTAATTAAAGTGATTAATCGTGTCTCATAATTATAGAATAACAAATATTTTGTCGCAGAATAATAGAATAATCTTAGAAATTGTGTGTTCTGATTACCATAGACTCCTATATTTTACTAGGGGATATGGGTTCATGAATGTTTGTCATAAAGCATTCAATATTTCTTTGACATATGAATCGTTACTTGATTGTTTTTGCTACAATGGGCAAATCAAAAACTGTCAGTTTCTCATAAGGAATTTATTGTAAGTCTCAGAAAAACTGGAAAAACACAACAGCAAGTAGCAACAGAATTGCATATTGTCTAAGGAAGTGTATCAAAAATATTCACAAAATTCAAGAAAAATGGATCTGTTACCCCAGCAAAGAAAAAAAAATGGGAGACCAAGATGTACAACTAAGCGTGATGACATACAACTCAAAATGATCGTGCTTAAAAAAGGTTCGATACAATTCGTGGCTATCAACAAGTTTGGAAAGATCATGGTGTGAATGTTAGCAAAGATTATGGTGTGAATGTAAGCATAGAAGATTATTAGAAGCAGGTTTTAGATAAAAAGTTTCAAAGAAGAAACCTTTGTTGACACCACAGCAGAGATCAAAACATGTTGCTTGGGCAAGGATCCATCGGTCATCACCTACAAAGTTTTGGCAAAGTGTTATCTTGAGTGCCGAAAGCAAATTTGATGTGTCTGTTGGACAACATGGCCATGTGTGGAGAAGAGACAATGAATCATTGGAGCCAGGGTGTGTGAAACAAGTCGTTAAACATCCAGATAGTGTGATGGTGGGATGCCTTTCTGTCCATGGGCCAGGAAAAGTGTTATTCATTAAAGGAAAGATAAACTCAGAAGCATATCAGTCGATTCCTGAGACAGGAATATTAGAAACAATTAAAAACCATATTGGTGATGACAATGTTATTTTTCAACACGACCTAGCATCTTGCCACAACTTGAAATCTACCAGAGCATGGTTGCCTAATTTTGGAATTGATGTTTTGTCTTGACCAAGAGATTCGCCAGACATAAATCCTATCGAAATTTTATGGGCGGATATGAAAAAGTTCATTCGAAACACTGAGAACCCTCCTAAAACAAAGTCTTCAACATTTAGGGGACAAAATCACAGTTGAAAGATACAAGTAGCTAATTTCTTCAATGCCTAATTGATGTGTGTCAGTAGTTAAACACCGAGGTTTTCCAACAAACCTTTTAAACACATTTTGTGTAATTATTCCATTATTTTGCGACACAATTTTTGTTATTCTTTATTTCTGAGACAACATGTATTTACATTTGTTACCTTTTCTTTTGATGTAATAATCTTTACATTTTTCCCTTCGTTTTTCTGATGAATGTGATACATAGATTACAAAAAAAAATATTGTGTTATTTTCATAGAATTCATGAATAAAGTGTAAACCCATCATATGAAATTGAGATTGGGTCGTAGAAGGCCCTCTACCTACATTCCAGGGTTCATCAAAATCGGACTCTAGGTTGATTGTTGGTCTCTTTGTTAGAGACAGCCTTACTTGGAGCATTAACTCCAGGTTCCATATATTAATTTCCGTTTTAATAAATGGGAGGCATTGGAGGATAGAGCTGGGAGGAAGACCTTTGCAGATAACATATCTTCAAGTTTCAAAGAACTGCCCAGTGATCGTGGTACTGTTGAAGAGGAGTGGCAATTGCTTAAATCTGCTATGATTACTTCGGCTGCATTGTGCTGTGGTCGTAAGCGGCTTAGTGTTGAGCAGGGCAGTGAGAAAAGGACTGCATGGTGGAACGGTAAAGTCCGAGAAGCTTTTAAGGCAAAGAAGGAAGCCTATTTGCTATGGCTTTAAATAAGTCACATTAGAGTCGAGTGCAGTACACTGAGACAAGAAAAACAGCAGCAAAGACAGCATCAACAGCTAAAGCCAAGGTCTGGGAAAAGTTGGGGGAGAAATTGGAGGCAGACTATGGTTCGACAAACAAGGTATTCTGGCAGACCGTGCGCCGCCTCCTTGGAAAGAAGTCTCCTTCATCACAAACTATTAGGAGTTTAGATGAGAGAATTATGAAAAAGGAGCAGAACGTATTGCACAGGTGGAAGCAATACTTTGCATCTCTTCTTAATCCGGTGACAACAACAACTGAGGCACATAAGGTGCACCTTGGAGGGGAGAATAGTCACAGTAGTATCACCGAAGCAGAAGTCAGGTGGGCAATTAAGTCTCTGAAGAGTAGCAAAGCTGGAGTGATGATGAAATCCGGTCCGAGATGGTAAAGGCCTTAAATCAGGATGGTATCCTGTGGCTGACTCGGGTGTGTCAAATTGATTGGATATTTGGTCAGGCCCCTAATCAATGGCAGACAGGAATTGTGATCCCTATCTTCAAAAAAGGTAATCAGAGAGATTGCAACAACTATCGAGGCATCTGTTTCCTCAAAATTCTGGAGAAGAGAAGTCGGAAAATAGTCCACTCCAAACTGTCGGGGGAACAGTGTGGTTTCCGACCAGGCCGAAACACGACGGATCACATCTTTGCTTCGGCAAATCTCCGAGAAATCCTGGGAGTATGCAAAAGATATCTACGCTTGCTCTGTGGACCTCGAAAGAGCATATGACAGAGTTCCTCGGGAGAGGCTCCGGCAAGTGTTGCAAGAGTATGTATTAGATGGGAAATAACTGGTTACTATCATGTCTCTATGCGAAAGCTCTGAGATGTGTCCGGATAAATGGTATTAAGTCAAGACCGTTCACCGTGAGTATTGGACACTGCCGCTCCACTTGTTCATTATCTTTATGGACTGGATAGACTGGGGCAGCCGAGGCGATGTGCATATTAGTGTGGGCTACTGCTTGGTGGAGAGGTTGCTCTTTGCTGACGACCTTGTCCTCCTTGGGTCTTCTCGGACTAAACTTCAGGATGCACTAGACTGGTTTGCAGCAAATGTGAAGAAGCTGGAATGAAGATTCGTGTGGCTAAGACTGAGATTCTGGTCCTTTCAAAACAGCCTGCTCAGTGCGCTTTCCATGTGAGACAGGTGGAGAAGTTCAAGTATCTCGGGATTGCATTCACGAGTGATGGGCAGCGGGAAATAAATTGGATGCTCGGATCGGTACAAGAAGCTGAGTCAGACGTGAACTGTGGCCATCCGTGGTAACGAAACGAGAGCTGGGAAAAGAAGCCAAGCTCTCCGTCTTCAACGTCTGCTCACGAGTCTTGTATAATGAACGAAAGAGTGTGATCGCGGATACAAGCGGCCGAAATGAAATTTTTGAGAGGTGTGGCAGGTGGTATCCTACTAGAAAGAATACGCAGCAACACAATAAGAGAGTCCTTAAATGTTGAACCGCTACTTCTCCGCATTGAGAGATCTCAGTTACCCTCGTATGGCCACGTGATACGGATGCCGCAAACTGGTCTTCCTAAGGACTTGTTATTTTACAAGCCGAGTGGGAAGAGACCAAGGGGTCGGCCTAGAACCAGGTGGATAGACTACATGGAGAATCTCGGTTCGAGTCGCTTCAGTATTACCAGGGAGGACAAGCGCTAGATGGATAAGCGGGTTTGAAAAGTAAGTAAGTAATTAAGTAAAAGTATAATGGATAAGACCTTGGAATTTAAGATATGATAGCATGCATGATAAACTGTATTCATTATAATGATCATTTGACGTGTGACAAAAATTCCTTAAACTGTTTTGTAGAAAATTATTTCTTACTAGCAGAGGACCCGCGTTGCCCGGGATAATTGCACTTCTAGGTAAAGAGATATATCTCAAGAAGTTAAATTATAACTCCAAATTGGTTAAAAATAACTCAATCAATACAACATTGGTTAAAGAATAACTCCCGTTGTTCAAATGTTTCCAATGCCCGTATAGATGTTTCTGTTTTAGCAGCAGAGTATCTCTGACCAATACTCGTTTTTTCTCTTTCCTTTCTAGGCACATAAATTTTTGACAGTCGTCTGGAGGTTTGATAGGGAACTCAAGGGAGACACGTGTGACTCCTTTTCCTTCTCAATAGACGCTGCCTTATTTATGTCCTGTCACTGCATCGTCATTTAATGCTCACAAGCAGAGGTACCTGGCGTTGCCCGGGATGATTACACTTGTAGGTAAATAATAACTCAATCAATACAACACAGAGCAAAGGGAGTATCCATTGTACGAAAAATACGAAAAAGGAATTCTAGTGATATACCGAGACTTGATCTAAACTCGTCTTGACATGCCTCACCACTGCGGAGCATAACCATATACTTTACACCCAAGTTTTTCTTGTTCTTCAAGTAGAAGCTCTTAAACCATCTTCTCTATTCGAAACTCCCGTTGTTCAGATGTTTCTAATGCTCGTATAGCTTTTTCTGTTTCAGTTGCAGCGTTTTTCTGACCAATAATCGTTCTTTCTCTTTCCTTTCCAGACACAAAAATTTCTGCCAGTCGTCTGGATGTTTGATAGGGAGATCAAGGGAGAAAAACGTGACTACTTTGCCTTATCAATAGACACTGCCTTATTAATGTTCTGTCACTGCATCATCATTTTATGCTCATTAATAATAATTCTTGGAAACGAATGTTCAATCATCGCATTATCAGCATCTCAGTTTCAAAATATATACATGCCCACAGAATATAGTCAAAGTGTATTTTTCTGAAACGTTTGGATCTGATGTGCTACCAAGTAAGCAAGGTGATAACCCGGCATGGCTTGGACTTTTTTTTTTGATTAAATTGTGCAATATCCTAAAAATAAACACATGAAAATGCTTAGAATTAATACAGTAAAAATTCTTAATGAAAGTTCGAAAAAAAAATTTTTAAAGGCTCACAATGGATGGACCTCCGTAAATAATTTCTTACTCGCATAATCTTACTTTAGATGTACACTTGATGTTGACGCAATTCCCACTCTTCTCTCGATGGCTTGAAGCAAAACTAGGCCATTTGTGTTGTCTAGCGGTCGCCGATTCTTCTATTTACTTGCTTACCATTTGCTCAATACAGCACGGAGCTAAAAGAGTGCTTCCTCTGTCGTCTATCCACCCTTGCTCAATAGTCTGTTCACTCTCCATTATCTCCAGTTACTGATCATTTTTAAAGATTTTTAAGAAATTGTTAAGTACTAAGAACTCTCATTTCTTAAAAAACCCTGAATAACAGGAATTCCATGCATTGTTACAAATTGAACCTTATTTATATAGCACTAACTTTGCCTTGCTTTGTTGTTCATGATATATATATCTTTGGTCCGTGCAGAGTGTTTGTGAATTGCGTGTTGATACCATTGTTGACTACTATTGTTGCACAAAATTTGCCTTGCATTGTTGGTCATAAGATATTTCTCATTAATTTGCCCTTTGGGGGAGGCCGTGGCCTGGTGGGCTCTCACTGAATACAACTTCTGTGAAATTAAGCTACATCAGGCACGGGTCGTCTGGTAGAAGGCGACCATCAGTGATAGACAATCTTCACCCCCCCCCCCCCCGGCTGCTGCGACTATCATAGAGCAGTCGTGAATCCAGGTCCAACCAGGGACCCAACTCGTCGGCTTCTAGCCATACAGGCCATGGATGGACGTATTGGATCCCAATTCATAAATAAAAAAAAATCACTATGAATATCGATAATTATTATTTTTTCGGAATCTGAGTTAGAATAGGAAACAAACTCGCCCGCCCAGAAACCAAAAAAAATTCTTCTTTATAGATTCGCCATGTGGCCATATTCTATGCCTTGCTAGTGGCCGTGTCCCGATACAGTCCCGTCCGATTTTTTTATAGATTACTTGAAAAAACAAAGCCACCGGACATACTTGTGTTTATAACCAACAGCCATTGTGCAAGTTTAATAAGATGTATGCCAGTTTCAGCTGCAATAATTGTAGGAATCTTACGGGATGGATATGCTTTCGATTACGATAAAATTTGGCGGAGTATTGGATCATTCCTCCTTGAGAAATGTAATGAGTTCCTGAATTGTTGTAGGACGGACATCCCTGAACCTTTCCAGTTTATCCCAAAGGTGTTCAATGGGATTCTGCTCAGGGCTACGTGGACATCTGTTATGTGTGGTGACATTTTTTGTCCACAAACCATGCAGTTACAGTCAAAGCTTTATCACATGGTGGATTTTCCAGTTGAAAGAGACACGAGTCCGTTGCATCAAAACGCCACAAGGTAGACAGCATTTCATTGTCCAGTTGTTCAGATATCTGGCGTTCAATGTGCATGATACGACAACCAGTATTTCGAGGCCGATCTATGAAAAGCAGGACCATACCATCACACCTCCTCCTCCGAATTTGATTCGTTGGGTTATGCACTCTGCTAAGAGTCGTTTTCTAAACGTCTTGTGTAAGTAACGACGTAATCTTGGATTTTATTGTCTCTACTTCTTATGTCGCAACTTCTTTTACAGCTGATATTATTATTCGAGCTTCACCATCCTCCCTTATATGAAGTTATTAATGCTAGGCCCTCATGTCAATCTTTCCAATATGATTTCTATTTCTACGAAATGTAGACTACAATTATTAGGAGCTTTAGCAAAAAGCTGCTTATAAGAATGCGCCCTTGGTGTGTACGTTTATCCGGCCGTCCACCGTTTCCACGATTACTTGAAAACGAATTAACGTTTTCAAATTCTGTTTTCAGAAATATGGCCATCAAAGTCTTAGCTCGGCCGTATAAACTTTACAGAATTTTTCGTGGACCCCTTCAAGTCGAATTCACGTGCTAAAATAGAATTACGGGGGTGGGATTCAGAGAGGACAATATTTAGGTTCGTAAGAGAGGATTCTGAGAGGATAATATATTCTATTTAGGTACATAAAGATAACTTCAGGATAATCCTCTAATATTCTAATTGTCTTTAGAGAATTATCCTTTTTGCTTTGATAGTCTCTATCCGAAACGTCAGCTTTTTATTTTATTTTATATTTCTAGTTTTATTTTGATTTTATTTATTATTTATTAATTATTTTGTCAATTATTATTTATTTTTTATTTTTATTTAATAACTATTATTTATTGTATTCCAGGGTTTTTGTGTCTCGTCCTTTTCTCTTATAAATATCCGTATATAAAGGAGTGAAATTCAGTATACAGATTCCTCTACGCAAGATATACGGAACTGCATGGGTGGCAGGCAGATGTTCGTTAGAATTATGGCAACATATGGCATGTGATATGTCATTCCATTGGAATTGATGAGAAAGGAAAGAAGATACGAGCTTTTTTACATTTTCTACCACAACTTTCGAGAAAATAAATTTTTTGATTAAAAAACTTGGGGAGAGGAAAAAAACTGCGGATAATAGATGACCGCTGGGTCTGCTACGTGCCTTACCCTACTCGGTGGAGTAATTTCTTGTTAACATTTGTATTTCTGCTTCACTGTTAAAGCTCCTTTTTGGAATGTTTACAAGATTTTATTTCAATTCAGTTTTAAGCAAACAACCGTTGATCACAGAAAAAATAATGATTCTTTTCCCAGAAAAAGAATCAGTAATGTTAGCAACAATTTTCCACATTAGTTCACCAGAGTTAAGAAAATTAATCTACGAAAAAGAAGAATTCTCATCGGTAATACAAATCATTCTATTTACTAGAAGACTTCCTAAACTTCTCTGTTCTAAGATCTAAGTGTAATGTTCTAACAAAGATTTGCTTATAACCGATATGTTTCATCAGTGGTGACCTCCGTTGTAAGCAATGTTAGATCCTTCTGCGGCTTCATCACTGCGAAGAAATCAGACAGTGATTATCTCTTAACTTTGGATAATTAACATCAGCCGTATATCATTTACTAACAAAAAATTTGATGAGAAAACATAATATTCAAAATGCAATATAAAATTGACTGGGAATAAAATAAACTTAATAAAATGAATACGTTCATAGGATGTGCCTTTTTCTTTAAAAATACTTCATAAATTAAAGTACATTAATGTAGCAATGCTGCATGTTGAATTTTACGAACATCACACAGGTAAGTTGCACAAAAATAAAGATAACCGTACATTCTTCTTGAAAATTTTCCTGCAGTGGAGGTACATGACATGCCGAAGCTATTATCCAACAATATTTTTCAAAATGAGTGTAATAAAATAAAATTCGTATTTTTTGAGCTAATGTTTTGAACGTTATCGGACATCCGTTTTCTGTCAAAACGGATGACGCTGCTTGGGAGAGATCCTAAATTTGACTTTTTAATTCATCTGACAGTCTCGAGACAGTTGATGATATTGAAAATATTCTTTGTAATACAAATGTGCACGATAAGAAGAAAAGTGAATTAAGGACGAAATGTATCCACACTTGCATGAAATTTAAACAGAAGAATTATCATTAAATAAAGAAATTAATAATTTAAAGAAATTCCTTAAAGGTCATAGGTCGATGATTTTGGTGGCGGATAAAGGTAAAATTGTTGTCATACATTTGATATAAAAGTATTTGGACCAAAACTCAAAAATTTATTGATAATAACGATGTCTTTCAGCTTGACAAAAAAGATCGATCCAAACAGTTTCTTAGTGAAATGTGTAAGAAAACTGATTTATTAAAGAGTCATAAATTATTACAGATTTCATAATTATATAAATTTTATACAGTACCAAAGGTGCATAAAGAAGGCTTTCTTGTAAGTAAGAGCCATTACAAGCACCTGAATTAGCGTGACGGCGACACTGCTAATATTGTTAACTTTTCACATGATTCCATCCCACTATACTCTGTCCGACGAAAGTCATTTTCATCCCACTTTTTATATTTAATGTTAAACATTTATTAGAAAGATTTGGTTTAAGTTCTTTAGTAATGTTTGTTCACGTTTGTTAGTAATTTTTTTTTTTTAGAAAATTTTCTTCTTTATGGTGTTAGTATTATTCATATTGGGTTTGATACTAATGAGCTTTTTAGTTGACCGATTTGTAATTTTGTTCTTCGTTAATAATATTGTTGCGTGCCCCCACCCCCGCAAAAGGGTAAATTTTCACTCAAACTCTCGACTTAACAAGAGGCAAGGTGAGGGTCGCTAGGGTTCGGACCAAACATATTGATGAAAACCTGGTACTGCGATGTTTCGTTTCATAACACATTTATTTGCCATAACTTTTCATACAGTATCTTATTTACATACCCTGTTTATTTTATTTCTTTATCTATGGAATTAAATTGACTAAGGGCCCTTGTCACTACTACCTACTAACTAAACACATTTCGTTCTTAAACAATATCAATATACATTACAGGACTACTATCATTGCTTGCCCGGGGACTTCAATACCGGCACACCTATCTTCTATTATTGTCAGTACCTGCATAAGGGAATTATTGCCCTCTGGTATCGCTACAGTGAGCATTTAGAATTATGGCTCAGCTGCGGAACGCTTGCATTCACCCTATACCCCCGTATCAAGTATTCCTAGCAAACTTTCACGCCCACATGCGCTGGTTGCCTCCTTTAATTAGCAAGACTAGGGGGGAGGAACTGTAACCCCTCTTGGTGGGTAAGCGTGAATGCTGATACGTCGGTAAGAACTAGGCCTTGAGTCTCTATAATACTCATTGAATCTTAATTACGACTATGAATATGTACTTAAAGAGGTACTCATTATCTTTGCTGCACTGTAAACCAGACCCCTTAATAAATGCTAGGTTGATAATAATATGAGTAGGGTGCTTAACCGGACTACTATATACATTTACAGTTGCCCGCGAACAGTATAACATTCCCTTTTTACAGTGTATTCTGGGCTAACAATCAGATCGGAGTAATGATGTTTGCTTCCCACGTACTTGATTGCGATGTCGACGTTAGTTAAAATTTTCAGTCGGGAGGACCGTTACCACCGCTGTTTATATTTTTAACTTTAAATGAGTTCGAATCGCCCGCCACTTTCAGCGAAAATCATGAACGTTTGCCAAAAGTGTGCATGAAACTGTAAATCGACCCATTTATGTGACTTCGGGTGGAAATATTGAAAGTTTGGCAAAAAGTGAGCACGATCGCGTAGGAAAGTAAATCAAAAGGTTTGGTTTGGTTTGGTATTAACGTCCTTTTCAACTGCTATGGTCATTTCAGGACGGCGTTATAGGGGCCGCAAATTCTGCCTCGCAAGGGTTCTTTAACGTGCAGCCGGCAAACGACTACACGGGACCAACGGCTTTACTTCCCTTCCGAAGGAAGTGCGTGATCTCAGGATTTCCCCCTGAAAAATCCTCGTCGTCCTCGGCCGGGATCGAACCCGCGTACTCGGGCATCAGAGGCGATCACGCAACCGCTGAGCCACCGAGGCCGATTAAATCAAAAGGCATTCACCAACTCCATCACTGCAATACACATTATTTCCATTCCTTGAGCTCTTGTATACCACCCGTTTTATCCTTTACAATTCCGGATTCCAATATGAGAAGTGCTTCGGCATCGCTCGTTCCATTTCAAGCTTCTTATCTCTGCAGATCATCTGGCTGACTAATCACGTTCAAAACGCTCTTAAAATAGTACAAATAAATGGCGACATCGTTTTTAAACATAAAAAAAAACATTATTCCTAACAAATATACAAATCAACACATCTTACATACAGTTCCTTGTATCTCGTGGCTTAAGTAAGATTTAACCATATTGACTCAAAAAGAACGTGAGCGCAGCTGAAAAAAACATCTCTCTTCCTCAAGGGAAAAAAAAATTTAGACAAAAAAAAACATAACAAAATAACAAGTCGGGCAACCGAAATGCCCAGGACGATAGGATTTTAAAGAAATCGAGAACGAAAAGGAAAATATTTGATTTTGTCACGGAATTTTAATGATTTTATTAATTCCGGTGACATAGTCGATCGTTTTCGCTCTAGAGTATTCTACAATTCGGAGCGAAAACGGAATCGACGTCGTCAGCGTCATATTCAACATCAAATCGCAGGAACCAATCAGGGAGGAGCGAGGCTCTCGAGTGCGGGCTCGAAGGGAGAGCAGAGACAGAGAGAGAGAAGGAAATTGGCGACGACCGATGGACGATGGAAGGAAAAGAGGCTCCTGGCCACGACTGATGGAATACAGCGGGTCGGTTTAGTTATCGACACACTGAAGGGGAAGGCCCGTCCTCAAGCCGCTGCGACGGAGACGTCTACGGAGACGGCGTGTGTCTCGAGATGCAATGCCGTGCCATGCGGAGAAGCCCAGACGGCGGAGACTCGTGCCGACGCAAAACGTAAGAGTCTGCTTCGTGAAAAGTGCCCGTCGCCGGTGTTCGGCTTGCTTCTCCGTGCGCCGAGTGTTTCAGTCACCGACCAGGGATTTGCCTTAGTAAGTGCGTCCATTACAGTAGGCTGTGTAGCCACACTAATTAAGAAAACATTTTCTGACCTAAGTCGCCGTGACGTGTATAAGTGCACCCAAGTGTGTGGGCTTTGGCCCTGCGGCATGCGGGATACCTGACGACCCAGTTTGGATTCGTGATAATTAAGTGTAGTGATGTGGCATTTAGTTCACAAAGAAAATAAGTTGGAGTCGAATTATGTAATTGCCCATTTTTCTTAACATGTGCACTTAATGTTTCCCCTTCCATCATAATTTGTATTAACAAGTAATGTCTATATTATTCCTTATAGACCTCATGTGACACTCGCATTTCTATTTTGCAACAAGTGAACTTAGAGCTTATTTATTTAATATTCATTCAATAATAAGCTGTTTGGCCTTAAAAAGGTTTTCAAGCGTTGTGTATTAGTTCCCTGTGTTGCTTGTAAGTGTTATGACTAATTGACTTTCCCGGACAATGAACTTTAGCCCGAGTTGTGACTATTTAGATGTAGTTTTGCTTACTACTAAATTTCTCGCAACTGGAACTTTTATCTGCAAGCGGTCGCATTATCATGCGTGGTTTTCTTATGTGAGATATAAAATTCACTAGTATGTAAAGTGTGAATTTCTGTGTTAGTGCAATTGAATCTTTTTGGAAATCATACGTTTAAGCTTATGTTTAACACGTTGTTTGTTATTTGTTTAAAGTAAACAAATGTAAGGTCGGCTTTGTTAAAGACATGTTGGAGACCGACCCAGTTAAGTTGCTATTTTTAATTTGACCTATATCAGTGTCTAGTGTTAAGCAATTTATTGTTATTGAACTTTTTCCCAATAGCGACTTTTTGGGATGAAATTTATTTAACTAATTTTGCTCTCGCAATTGGAACTATTGTTTGCGAGTGCACCGCTTTGTGTTTGTGTAAGCCCTTATGGTAGTTGTAAAATCCATTAGAATGTGGAGTGTAAATTACCGTAACCGTTCAATTGAATTCTAATTGTCTTCATATGTTTAAGCAATTGTCTGGCATATTATTGTTATTTGCTTAAAACGAATAAGTTGGAGGTTGGTTTCTTTTTAGATATTTTGGAGACCGACCCAGTTAAGTTGCTATTTCTAATTTGACCTATATCAGTGTCTGGTGTCAAGCAATTTAGTTAACTAGCTAATAAGTTAATTGTTTTCACTGATTTAGCGGTTTAAGCTATTTCTTTTATGTGAATTTAGTAATTACCGTTTTTGATCGTTTAGATATTAATTGTTGTATTTCATTTATTTAGCTTGTAAGCTTTGTATGTGGTTACTAGCTGAATTATAATTGTAAAGGCTTACGTTTGAGCCTTTGATGTAATTTACTTTTAGGCTAGTAAGCCTTGAAGGTTCGAATTAAGTTTAAGGTTAAGCTTCTAGTTTTGGATTATTCGCACTGAGGTGCGGGTAAAGGCTAACCTGTTCATATTTAACCTTGTTTAGTAATTATTCATTTTTGTGAATAGTGTTGTTTGTTTTGGCTTAAAGGTACCCACTTGGTTCCTTCATAGTCCCTTATTCTTTTACTTATAATTTTCCAATAAACTTTATCATTTATTATCTTAAACTGTGCGCTGTTACATGTTATTTATTTTCCACTGCGCTACTCCAAATTTTAGCCATAATTACATGTGACAGATTTCTAAAGAAGACTTTCATTGTTATGAATTAGATGAGGTTGAAAAGGAAGCCTATGGTTGCTAAGCAAGGCGTACTTCTAAAAGGAAACGTATTGTTCAGACTGAATAAAACTATCTGAAAAGTTAAACGCAGAAAATAGCATTTCTCTATAGATTAGAACATATACGAATCCTTTAATTTATTAGCATTCCTATTAAATAATCTTTCTTCAAAAACAATTGCCAACGCATTTCTGCGAAAGCATGTATCATTGAAGAGATAAGTAGCTACTAGCTATTGTTAAAATTTGCCTAACACAAACTAACTATTGATAATATAAGGTGTAAGTAGTTACATGCCATATCTCAGCAGTGAAAGTTTCCAATAGTTTCATAATGGTATCATTAAAACACGAATCATGGAACCAATTTCAATTATCATTAATTTTACGTTATATTCATTCATGACACGTCATTGCAAGTTGTTTGATATATATTACATGCCATATTTTATCATTAAAAGTTCCAATGAACCATAATGGTTCCAGGAAACCATTGAACCAATTTCGACTATCATTAATTTTACTTAAATTCATTCATGGCACATCATTTCAAGTCTTTGATATATTACATGCCATATTTTAGCATTGAAAGTTCCAATGAACCATAATGGGCCCACGAAAAGCAGGTACCTTTTAGCCGATTTCGACTATTAATAAATTTATGTTATTTTCATTCATGGCACATCATTCCAAGTCGTTTGATATATTACATGCCATATTTTAGCATTGAAAGTTCCAATGAATCATAATGGGTCCATGAAAAGCAGGTACCTTTGAACCGATTTCGACTATCATTAATTTTACGTTTTGTTCATTCATGGCAGAACATTCCAAGTCGTTTGATATATTACATGCCATATTTTAGCATTGAAAGTTCCAATGAACCATAATGGGTCCAGAAAAGCAGGTACCTTTTAACCGATTTCGACTATTAATAAATTTATGTTATATTCATTCGTGGCACATTATTCCAAGTCGTTTGATATATTACATGGCATATTTTAGCATAGAACGTTCCAATGAATCATAATGGGACAATGAAAAGCAGGTACCTTTGTACCAATTTCGACTATCATTCATTTTACGTGATGTTCATGCATGACACATCATTCCAAGTTGTTTTATATATTATATGCCAAATCTGAGCTTTGAAAATTCCCCTGAACCATACTGGTTCCATGAAACCACATACCATTGAACCTATGTCGACTGTCATTAATTTTACGTTAATATACAATCATGACATGTTATTTCAAGCTGTTTGATATAATGCATGCCATATCTTAGCATTGAAACTTTCCAGTGAACCATAATTGTACCACTAAACCACATACCCTTGAACCAGTTCTGACTGATATAGACCATCAAGGAAGACGATCACGTGTCTTCACTTAATTCACAAGCCTTTTCTCTGCTTTAGCTATAGATTCTTAAAGGGAGAACAGTATTTGGCAATGCACAGGCCATTTATACATGGAATTGTATAGTGAAAAACATGGTCCCCTATATTATTTTTGACCTTTTGAACCGGAAGTGGTTGACCGATTTTTTCAACCAACGAACTCAGTCTTCCGATTTCCCTAAGTTGTCGAATTGCGAAAACGGAAGTCGAAAATTCGGAAGCGTTCAAAAGCTAGAGCACCAACAGACAGACAGACAGACGGACGCACATTGTGAAAACATCAGTACCTATCGGTCCTAATAACCAACTATATTCAAAAGTCGTCACCACGCTCCTCTGAACACGATCGCGACAATCCCTTGTCGGAGGCTGAGATGATCTTTTCTCAGAAAAGCTGCCAACAATTACCACTCCAACAAGGGGCTGCTTACGATCGTTAACAGAGCCTCTCTACAATTGCTGCCCAACAATAATGATAATAAACATAAATTCCTATAATAAATCAATGTCCCAATACAAAACAAATGTAAGATATAACAGATGCTTTAGCATAATCAAAAAAACTACGATTAAAACAAACTATACCTATCTCCTATTAAATTCTTCCTTTCTTCCGCCGAACACATGTGACTTTTTTTAAAACGGAACGTCACAATATTCACTTAATCGGTTATTCTGAATTTGTTGTTTGGGGATGAAAATTTTTATTTTGCTCTTGATACTTGAAGATGAAGATTAACTATTTTTACAATTGAATTACTGCTTTAATACTTTAATACTTTAATGTTTTGAAAATATGATTGTGTATTTGAATTGTTGAAATTTTACTCTGGGATTATATAGATATTTAAGAATGAGAAGTAATCCTGTTATTATTTATACTCTGTTGTTTACGATTGTCAGCTACCGCCCATTCCAGACAGATTAAGCTGTATGGTTCTAATTTTATAATTTTTTGATTTAACTTAATAATATTTTATAATTATTAATAAACTATTAACTAATTATAACGTCCGTTTGTGTTATATAGTTGTATGTAATACCCGATGGGACCTAACTCGTCGGTCTGTGACCATACTGGTCCCAGTAGCGCATAGCTGTTTCTAATTGATTAAAATAAAATAAATTGAATAAAATAAATAAATAAAATAAATAAATTCACTATTGGGCATGGATCTATATTCTGTTCTATAACTTAAGTAGTCCATCTCATTTCTCGAATTATAAAACAATCGAATATAGAATTCTTGTCGTCCGGGTTTTTCTTAGAACTAGTAGTTATTAGAACTTAACATTATTTTTGAAAATCTTTAAAACCAGCAGTAACTGAAGATAATGAAGTTAGCAGACTATTGAGAAACAATGGAAAGGCGGCAGAAGAAGAAGTCTCTTCGCTCGGCGCGTATCGGTTTCGCCAGCACTCTGTTGCTGCTGAGCAAGTGGTGAGTGGCCCAGTGGTCGTTGAAGTTATCAGGCGGCCGCCGACGATGCAAGCGTGTCAACAGAAGAAACGGCGACTACTAGACCAAACCAAGTAATGAATAAACAAGCGTAACTTCAAGACATAGAAAGCAGAGTGGAAATTGCTACAAAACATTACTAAATAGTAAATAATCCAACTCAGCTTGTTGCAATTGCAGCGCACACAAACACAAATGATCATGTACATCCACCCAAGAACAGAGCTGTTTTGTCTAAGTTATTGTTGGGGAAAATATTATTGCCATGGAAATCGATGACGGCCACGCAACGAAAGACAACTTCCGAACAACAACCAGCTTAATGTAATTGCATTGGCGCTTAGGGGGTAGGAGCAGGTGCATTAAATAGAAACTCTCCTGCATGCAAGATAGCCTCTGCTCTAAAAGTCATCCTATAGCAAACTCCGAGGGCGAGTCAAATGGAAGTGAGGCAATGCGAATATATGACAAACTGAGTACCTTATTTAAAAGTAGTCTCCATGAGCATTTAGACATTTGTCCCACTGACTAATGAGTCGCGTAATTCCCTTCTCATAAAACTCCTTTGGTTGCTGCTTCAAAATGTCTGTAACTGACTCCTTCAAGTCATCGTCCCACACGAATCTGATTCCTTTGAGCTGTTTTTTCAATTGCCCGAAAATGTGAAAATCGCAAGGCGAGAGATCGGGGCTGTATGGTGGATGTTGCAGCGTTTTCCATTGACCCTTTCTAGTTTTTCCTTAACCACACTAGCGACGTGGGGACGCCGTCCAAGCCCAGTCATGGATCGTCTTTGCAACTTTCACGTCCTTCTTTGAACAATTTGCTTCAACGCTTCACAGTGGCCAATGAAATGCAATGTTCGCCATACATGGCAGCCATACGGCGACTAATTCCGTGTTGGGAAACACCTTCAGTTGTCAAAAACCTGACCACATCACGCTGTTCATCTTTTGGAACGTCCATTATGTCACGCAACCGTGTTCAATGCAGTGTATGAGAACATTAAACAACTTTTATCCTCACACCTAAGTGTTAGTTTCGTAAATGGGAGATGCCTGTGTGCTCTGCACAAGCGCCGCAGATAATGGACTGAACCGTTTTTGCGCGGGATGGGTTGGCTCACTTTCATTTGACTCGCCCAAATGGGTGAATATGGGTATCCGTTGGATCGAGATGAAGGAAGGAAACCACTTGTCCACAAAAACGTTTTTGTAGACAAGTGGTTTCCTTCCTTCATCTCTATACATGTATTCACAGATTATAAGGTCAGTTTATATATTTTTTATAATTTTATCATCTATAGTATCGTCGAATTTCACCGCAGTAGGACGAGTTCACGTCTAAAGTAAGATTACCTGGCCAAAAAATTATTTAGATTAGCTGTGCCCGCGACATCATTCGCGTGGAGTACAGGAGTTGTTGAATTTTTACATGAACAAATGATTTTTTAAAGAACAAGAGTAGTCCCGATAATAAATAACACTGTCAACCAAGCAGAAAATATAAAATTGAATTAAGAGCTGCTGCAAGTCGGGCTGCTCAAACTTCTGAACAAGCTGAAGCCAGAAGAGGGAGAAACAGGCAGAGAGCTGCTGCTGAAAGATCCCAAGAATCTTCAGAACAAACATAGCGAGCGAAATAGAAAAATTACAGCTGCAGCAAGGGCTGAAGAAATGGCAGATCAAACTATTGTTTCATTTTCATTCTATTTCCTCCTAATTACGAAACCACATGCATTATTATACACGATTTTTCGTTTGCACTACGTAAAACTCACTCAGGTATACACAACATTCCAACACGAGTGAAGCGGGTAGAACTGCAAGAGCTCTATAGTTGGAGAGGACTATCCATTGGGACCATTTTAAAAGATTTCTTTTCGATTTTTCAGTATAAATTTTTACTGTATTAATTCCAAGCTTTTTTCATGTGTTATTTTTTACTTTATATTCATATTTAGATATTGCAAAATTTCGTCAAACAAAGAGCCCGAACAACGCCGGGGATATCAGCTATTTAAAATTAAAAGTAAAACTTCAACCCCCTCGCTCCCCACCTACCACCGAGCCCAACAAGAGAATGCACATTGCACCAGGGATATAGGGAATATAGGCACAGCCTAATCCTAAAATCGGACCTATAAGGAGGCCCGACCGGTCGATTAGCATGAACGGGCTAGTTTCAGGTTCCCTTCTTTCAGAGAAGCAGGGGTCAAAATGGTGTGTTGTTCAAGAATAAATAGCCTTCCTGCAACCACCAGGACCACTTTCACCTGAATTGGGTCGCCGCGTGTACTGATTACACAGAAGGCTTAAGAAGCCTCCGTAATACTTCATCCGCACTACCTGAACTAGCTTGAAGTAAACTAGTTTAGATATTATTTGAAAACAGTTTTAGATTAAACTAGTTTAGAGAGCTAAATATGCTTCCGCACTAGAAATAGTTCGAACGAGTTAAAAACATGTGCTCAATGCCTCATGGTGTTGAAACGAGCAAACAAACATTCATCTCCCGAGCGTGAGCGATTACGAAATTTCATCACTAGGTGTCCTTCTTTCTCTATAAACAAGCAGAAAGCCAGCTATTTCAATTGTATTATATGTGCTTTTGTAACTATGATAAATTCAAAAATATTATGCAAATTTGTTTTAATAAAAGACTACTGTGTCAAAAAATGCTACACAGCTGAATAAAGTTAAAATCTTTCGACGTTTTCATGGTTTTCATCAGATGGCAATTTAAAATTCATTATTTCATATATGGATAAATTTTAAAAAAAAATATAGCTATGTAAAATTTTTAAAATAAATTATTTACTGTGTAAAAAAAAATGGTACAAGTGAAAGAAGGACATCTGGCGGCACATTGGGGAAATCGCTCTCACACGCATTTTTAGCATTGAAACGGAGCAGCATGCTCAGGCCTTGTTAATCTCGAAGGCCTCGACCAGAGAAAGGCAATGCCACAAGGCAAGGCGCTCCAAAAAAAAGAACATCGCATCAGCGCACGGAATTCTGGGTTCCCACAATTCCACGCGCGAAGCTAGTCAAACTGTCTCAAGAAGGTTTGGGAAACTCGCTTAATCTGAGACAGTTTCTAACGCCTGAAACCGGTTTCGTTTAAACCAGTTGTGTACGCACTTGAAAATCGGAACTAGTTTGGCAATCTAAACTAGTTTGGAAATGCTGGTGCGGATGAGGTATTACGAGGACAGATTAGCTGGAAGTCCAGCATAGTCATTAGAATCATTGAGGCAGTCAAGCCCTTCAACACGTCAAGGAAGTGCCCACTGAAGGGTATATACAGTGGAGAGCACGGTTTCAGTATAAGAATGAATTCAAGAAGTGAAACTAAGTAGTAAAGTACATTTTATAACCAATGGATAAACAAAGCAATCTAAAAATCTGTAATTCAAATTTACAAACATAATGGCCAAAAAACAGAAAACAGCACAAAAGTCTTGTTTCTTATTTTAGTGGACAAGATGAATATGCAAATCATTAAGACAAAGCTACTCTAAACCCTGTGGTCAAAAGTCATGGGAAGGCACTGGATATGATTGTTAACAACGAGTCGCTCCTCCGCGAGCCCTGAAAACTGCAGGTCTGAAAAAATATCCACATAACGTGCACTTCTCATTGTTCCTTGCAACCGGACAATGGGCCTAATTGCGGCCATGTGAACACAGCCCAGACCATAACTGAGCCATCTCATGACTGGACACAACTTTGTTGGCACGAAGGACCCATAGTTTCTCACGCTGAAACGAGGATTCATCTGACCATGCTACACGCTGCCACTCTTCCATGGTCCAGTAAATATAATCAAACACTAACAACAATTTTCATTAATTTTGTATGAATGAGTTCTAGGCAGAAATTGAATGATTACTAAAAGGGGTCAAATAGACGCCTACCGCATTCAAGGACAATCAGTTAGGCACATTTCTGAATGTTCTTTCAAGAAGGACCCGAAATACATGACACGGGTGAATGAAACCCCGGTCTCAAAGAGACACAAAGAGAAACGTTTGCAATGGACCCATGCACACATGTCCTGGAATACAAAGTGGATGGAAATTGTGTTCTCTGATGAAGAATAATTTAATCTGAATGAATCGGATGGCATACAATGTTGCTGGCACGATTTGAGAAAAACAGTTCTAAATGCAATAACGGAATGGTTACAAACAAAAGCGGTCGTCACCATGAAGTAGGTCACCGTGAAGCCCCAGTTTGAATCCAGTCAAAAACCTCTATGGAATCATTACTTGCAGTTAATTTAGCCATTAATACGAGCATGTTGAAAATCTGAGAGAAGCAGTGATGAATGCGTTGTGTGACATTGATCCACAAGTGTACCTAAACTTTATTATTTCTATGAAACAGAATATTCATATGGATTCTGGGGGTCTGCTTTTTCCGATTAATTCTGCCCATTTCGATGGTACATACACCACTTAACTTACGCAGAAGTTGTATGTCCATAGTTGCCTCATGTAAAATACAGTCCCTGCTGGTATGTGGGGTGTAGGTAGTGTTTGTTGCAAATCTATACATAAAACCAGTGTGTCACTGGTAACCTCTTTGGACTTTGCTGTAGCATTTTTCAAACTATTATATGCTTCTTTAGATCTCTGCAGATGTGCCTGAAAATCAGTTGATAGTGTACCAATACATGCCTTTGCAGAATCACATGTCTAACATGTATCACTCGATGGGAATTTGAAACCAATATTAAATTCGCTATTGAAAGCAGTTTCATACATATGTTTTTAACAGAGAATTCATTGCGTCATACTTTCCGGGAACCAATTAGTGACGTAAGTCGGGGTCTTACTGTTCAACAAAACATCTCAACAAAAGTAAATAAGAGGTTGGATGAATCGATTCAAGGCATACAAAAACTGGCAAGACCATCTTAAGTCTAATAATAAATAACAGAAGTTTAGCTTCAATCTACAATGCCTAAAATCCACAATATACCCTTTTGTGAATTACACTTATATATTGTAACGCCTCGCTGCAAAATCTGCGCAAAGCACGTTACCTAAACCTTAAGTGCCGAGTGTACGGGAGACATGACCCATAATCAAGGGCAATTGCTAAGAAACTATAACCCACTCAGAAATGAAGCTGAGAATTCGAGGGTATGATAAAAATTCAGGGTATTTATTATTCCAAATATTTTGGAATTACAGATATTACATAACTGTACTTATGATATTTGTGTTTCTATTTAATGTACAATAGGTTAAATTCTTCGTTCTAGAACTAAAACTATCACTTACTCAGGCCGACGGGAGGTTCTCGTCTAACGTTATGAACAGGTTTTGATGTAATTTTGTAAATACTTGTTCTGTATTCTCTATGAAATAAAATCGTTAAATCAGTGTAACATCGATTGGGCGAGTAATTGGAGCAACAATCAAGATCAGAGCTACACGTGCTCCAAAAAGAAAACAAAACACGGCATCCGCCCTCTCATCCTCGTACAGCGGATGGTTCTCCTCGTCTACCATTGCGTATGCAAAGATAGAGACGTAGAAGGCGGGCGATGCGGGGAAAAAAGCTGAGGCAGAAGAACGGAACAGCGTTGGACTTGATGAACAAGTTGGATATGATAATAGGACTGCCAGGGAAATCAATGAGGTTTCAGCCAATTTCCAGACGTCCAACGTTCCTTGAGCAACCGTAGTTCGGGACCAGAAGACGGCACACGAACGGCCAGGCAAGTTTCACGTAGTACATAAAAACTGATATTTCACGCTTTCCAATAGAATCCATAACGCGGCCTGTGGTTCCGGACCTTGATAGAAGAGAGGCGTCCCTAACCAAAATTGCCAACGCGGATGGATCATCGCACGCACCGATGGTTTATCTTCACGCCAAGCCATGCCGTTGCTTTGTGTAAACGATTCTACTGCCACCACTCAACTTCTTCTTCACGGCGCTTCGTACTCTGCTAGCGACGCTATCCTTGTCGGTTCGCGGGCCCGCTTGTGAGATAGGATAAGCGCGCGAGTCGAAGACTTTGGGCGTCCAGGTCGAAGTAAGTTCAAACAACAATTCAATGGAGTAAATAGTGTTTACAGGGTCGGGACACATTAGTATGACCACCTCTTCTCAAGCATGTTGGAACGTCCCATGGTATACAGATAAAAAATCATTGCATATCATTAAAAGCTGACTACAGCAGACGTGTAGTAGCATCCGTTAACACAGCAATTGTCGCCGTCATGGGCAGAGCAAGTGACCTGTCGGA
>JAHWFO010001022.1:58048-85466 GCA_023313115.1 Rhysida immarginata
GTGGTTGTATACGCAGCGTGTATTAGTTTGTTGTTCCTCATCGCCCATAAAGTAGATTTGTAAAAATTTTGGATCGGCATTAAGCATTGGAAGCAATGAACCAATTTGATGGTACACTTGGCCCTGAATCTTGAATGTAGATTCAAAATTACGACCATCTTCATTCTGAACAATTTTTGTTGCTCCAAATGATGTCATTTGGAAGCAAGAATTGAATTTACAATTTTACGCAAAAGCAATTTCGATTGAGATGTGGCCCCAGCTAATAGTGTTTTCAATGGTTCCGGTGGCGAATTTAATAATGGAAGTGAAACTTTTTCAGAAGCGCAACATAAACCGGCCGATTCAACTTTGTACTTGAAAGCATGACAATGTTAACACTCTTTGTCCATATTACCGATGATGATTAGTGCATGTGACGAATAGTCTATTTCAGGGTCATATTCGAACGCAAGACGATTAAGTGATGCTCGTGTCAGTGCTCGATGATCTTGCATCCGCTGTTGATTATGTTCTCTGTGTGCGTCGGTCGCTCGTTGACGTGCCTCTCGTTATCTTAATGCATTAGCACGAAGACGTTGATTGTGTTGCTCTAAATTTTCATTTGCACGTGTTTGCAACTTGATCTCTTAAATTTACATTATCCGTCAAGTGTTCTTCAACTGTTCTATTCAATCGACGATTATGGACCAATTGCGCATGTTGGGTACGTCGACCAATATTTCTTGCTCTTCCGCGAAGACGTGGCATACTATAATAAAATACTGTAAAAAAATACACAACAATTAATATGAGTAAATTCTTTAAGATGATTTTTAATCAACGCACGTGTAAATTTGATAGAAAATCATGTAAAATACTCACTTCAATACCGCACCGAATTTGCACAATGTATAGTTTTTATCCACACTTCAAAACCCTTCACACACTAATTACATCTGAATATAATATTTCAATTAGCAGGCGATTTATTTTAACACAATAATAACACAAAGTTACGAAAGTCTCCTAAATCTGATCGCAGCGCCACTTATCGGGACAAACTGGAAGTAAAATAAAATATTTATATTTATATTCGAAGCGCTGTCTGCCGGATCCATTGTAAAACATTCCAAGACCAATAACAACTTATAAATAAAAAATTAATTAAAAAACATTTTGTAGTGGACCAAACTGCGAATCTAAACCATTCTCGAATCCACTTGAACACACACAAAAAATTTCATCAAAATCGGTCCAGCCGTTTAGGAGGAGTTCAGTCACATACACACGCACAGAAGAATTATATATATATAAAGATGATCCAGGTTTTGTTGGCTTTGCCACACTATCTCTTCTCCGGAAGTAATCTTCAATTCTGTTTCTTAACAATGTTACATTGTAACTCTAAGCTGTAGTGTGCAACTTTGACCCCCATTGGGGCAGAGATTATGTTTTATCTGGACACTTTTAACCTTTCAAAATTATTTTTGTTTTAATTTTGTAATTTTTCCTATTCTTCCATTGGCAAACTGTAATTTTACATTTCTTTACTTAATTTTAGGGGTTTTTTCTTTTAACTAATTTTTGCCCCTTGAGATTTCTTGTTATGTAGTGGTGGGGAGGGTAGTCTAAACACTAGTTCTTATTATATTTGCTTGAATTAGTGATTCATAGTCCTCAAGCAATTTATTTTTTTATCATTGTTTTTTTTTAGCCAATTTCTTGTGAATGTTTTCTAAATATTGCCTATGCTATATAGTTTGTCTCTGCTAACGGGAGTTGCTTTTTAGCATTCTTTCTAAATTCAACAAGGCTAGTATAATTTCTAGTCTATCTATATACCACTCACTCACTCATCACGAAATCTCCAGAACTATGAAGCCTACAAACTTGAAATTTGACAAGTATATTTCTCTTGGCTTCTAAGAAAGGATTTTATTTATTCTTTCTTCCTTTCCATTGTAGATTATTTTTAAAACTCAATTTTCCTGGAGCTGAATGGGATTTTTGTCATCCTTAAAAAATTGTGACGTTTGCTTAGAAACTGTGACGTCGTTGTTTGCTTTATTTAATGAAGACTTTTGCGATTATTCCGTGAAACAGCATCAACAGTAACTGGAAGTATTTCGCGCAGGAATATAATATATCTTATCAGGTTGTTGCAAAAGTTTCTTCCGGTTCTAGAACCCGTGCCCAAGAAGGGCTCATTTTCCGAGGGGGGTGTTCATATGTTTTCAAACAAATGATTGCATTCGATTCCTGAATATCTTTGCTCGTATATTACATCCAAGAATCAACGTTCTGACTATACATCTGTGAGTGCCATCAACGGTCTGAAATGGACCTTTCACGCGAGCATATTCGAGCAATAATCTTCTACGAGTATCTGGAAACATCACTGCTGCGCAATGTCACCGAAACATTTGCCAACGTTTAGGTGATGGCACTGTCAGTTTACGTACAATAGAAGAATAGTATCGCCGGTTCAGACGCGGAGATAGCACTCTTCAAGATTGGTCCTCGCTCTGGTCGGCCAATCATGATTTCAGATGGTGATCTACGCCAAGCAATTGATGAAGATCACAATGTAATAACGAGGGAACTCGCAGAACAGTTCAAGGTTCACTTTTCAACCATTACCCGGCATCTGCATGAGCTGAATCTGTCATTCAATAAAATGAGGTTTTTGTGTTGGAATAAAAATCCGGAAAAAACTTTTGCAACAACTTGATATTTTCTCAAAGGGCTTTTCAAGGCGACCAACCTCCGGATCCACTGAACTGATTGCAATGAAATTTTCCACACTTACTTATTTTACCACGTAGGCGCTCACTAAGAAACGGTTTTTCAAAATTCCATTCCTAAGGGAGGTAACGGGGTGAAGGGAGGGGGGGAGGGGTTAGTTACAGTATTTGGTTATAAAGGCATGTAATGAATAACGTAAAATCTGCATTTGCGATATAGATTTATACTTTGTCTCGATTTTCTGATTTTCTTAAGTCAGGTGGAGAAAGGGGGGGGGGGGTGGAAGTAAAAATAATACAGTATATAAAGAAGCTGGTTGACTGACTCATCAACGCACAGCAAAATCTACTGAAGCCACCAACTCGAAACTCGGTGAGGTCATAGGACGGATAGCGTAGGGGCGTGTTAAAACGGGGTTTTACGAAATTCGGACCCCTGCCCACCCAGGGGGTCAGAAAGGAACTGCACTTTCGGTCGCTTGGCTCCGCCCCGAATAAACGCAGATCTTCGAAATTTTGTAGGATGGTTTCTAGCTACCCTTCCAAAAAAGTGGTTTCCCCGTTTTTCGATATTCGAATTTTAAAGATGCGAAAACTGATAAAAATCGATTTTCGGGGGCATTTCACAAAATTTTCTGATATTTTGATGCAACTTCGCGGGGAATAAAGAAAAAAAAAAGAAATTCGGAGGGAAGGTCTCGGGGATATTTCCGCTTTGGGAGGGGGGTCAGGGGATTCCAAAAGTTGCCCCCCCCCCCCCCCCCGTTTTGTATTTTTGCCGTCTAACGCTAATGCGGAAATGCAGAGAGCTTCGAATTTGAGCACGAGGATGTAAAAGATCTATATACAAAGGAAGCATTCGATTAATTTTGAAAAACGATTATTAGGGGGGCAGAAATCCAAAAAAATCTCAGAATAGGCCTAATTTTGACGTTCGCGTCCGGTCAAAATATACCAAGAATATTTGCATAATTTGCAAAAAACTAATTGGTGTTTTTTTCATATTTTACCCCTTTGTCCCCTTATGGCCCTTCGTAAAAATATGCGATTTCTCGCATTTTTCCAGTATTTCGCGAGTAAAAATAAGTCTAGGATAATGAAATTTGGTACGGTGATGGCAATTGACTAGATCTGAAATTTGGTACGGTGATATTTATCTGTTTGGTTCATTTTTTAATTATCTGAATCCAATTTTTCGATATTTTATGTTTTCCGGATTTTTTCCGGATTATTTCTTTGGTTTTCGTAAATTAACATACAAATTAGCATGTTGTAAGCTTACTTTTTCCATTGGTCATAAAATATGGATTTTGTTATTTGATTTAAAATTTATTTAAAGTACCCAGGAGTATTTTTCGATTTATTATGAAGTAGCTGATATACACGGCGTTGCTTGGACTCTTTTTTGATGAAAATTTGAAATTTCTGAATGTGAATATAGAGAAAAAGTGAACATTATTCTCCACCTTTTCTCTCCGGCCCTGAGTCAAACTCACTCAGCTAAAGCAACACCACCTAAAGATATTTCTTTAGGTGGTGTAGGCTAAAGGGCCGGTGATTGGAGAGGAGTGAAGCAGACTACAGTAACAAATTTTTAAATAGTTTAACTGTCTGTTTGTCTGTTTGAACACGCTAATCTCCAAAACAACTTGACGATTAATCATGGGGTTTTCACAGGTAAGTTGAGCGTAGCTTGCGGCAACATATAGGCTTACGAAAAAAAGATATCTTAATTTAAAGTTTTTGGCGTATGCTCAGCTTAGTTCAATTGTAGAAAAGTCAAAAGAGGGCGCTTCATTTAAAGGCGCTCATATATAACAATAGCGAAGCATTGCCGGATCTGCTAGTTAATTTCATATTCCAATGTCTTCATTGTGTTGGCCACACAGTTGATTTCTAACTGTGTTGTTAGAAATCGTGAATGTTTTCTTACCTGGTCATTAATTTGATCATTTTGCAATCCTGAATGATTTTCCATTTCAGCAATTTTCTAGTGTTGTTTACTTTTTTTTACGGCATTCACAATTGATTCTCTTTAATGCATTTTATCTTATTATTGATATAACTATTCAGCATCATTATTATGAGTTTTTTTGAAATTACCTTATAATTTTGGGGATTATCTTTTTTTTTCATTTAAAAATGGACTTGGAAAATTTTTCTACAAATGAAAATTACATATTTTTCTTATATCCTTGTTGTCCTGTTTTCTTATCTTCAAAAACCTGATGCATACTATCTTTTAATAATTAATTAAAATGTTTTCCTCTAATTCTGTTGAGCTTTTTTAAGAAAAATCACACAACGCAATGTAAACTTTTAAACGATGTTTAAAAATTAACTTAAATCCACTATATTGATTTTAAAAGCCAATTCTTAGATATTTATTTAATGTCAAGTTAAATTCACCAATGTTGTGAATTAACAGTTTTAAAATTTAACTTTCTTTGTTTCTTTAAGGACCTATCTGTTTCAATTCTATTTTTTCTCCAAAGTAAACCATGTAACTTGTTTTTGTTACTCATTTTTTGATTAAAATACAAATAACGTAAAATAAAACGTTACAATTTACAACATGTGAAATGTTTTCAAGTTGACCGAGTGCTCCATACTAGTGCGACTAAGTGATATATTCGTATTCAATTTTGATGTGTGTATATTTCGGCTCACTGAACTCTAGTGAAGCTTTCTGTGCATGACGCTTATTAATCTTGCTCCCGAATCTTCAACGTCGAGTAAGCCAACTCTGCGTAGTAGTGCAACAAAGAATGGTTGACAGTATTTAATGAAAAGTCATCATTTATTGTTTATCTTCCACTGTGCATGTAATCTATTGCTATAATAAATTTATTTTTTTTCCTATCCCGGTCTCTATCTGTCTATAATTTTGACACGTTACAATTTATTGAATAAATCTTTCCCAAGCTCGTTCTCGCTCTAAATTCTATTCTAAACTTTCAAATCCAATGTCATTAATAAATGTAAATTCAGTAAACATACCTTAGGTTAAATATAGAGAATTTTAATATTTATTCGAAATACAAACATTTTATAAAATCCTTACAAAATTGTGAAACTTTGGTTGGAAATTAACACATTTGACATGAACTTTTTGAGCAGTGTAATAAAAACTTGAAATCTTTATAAGTAAATGCAGCACATTGCAAAGAAAAAAAACACATGTACGAAGCTTGTCATTAAAGAAAGTACCGTGTCATTCTGTTGCCACCGCAGTAGTATTGTCGCAGTTCCGAGCATGCACACTCGTCTCCCTGGTTCATTATCTTTGCACTGACGACATTACAGCCAGATTATGTTGCGCTTACATTTGTTACTGATCGTTGAAAATGTTGAAGACTGCCAAGTGCTTTCTGTAATCGGTTTTTTAACGCAAAGAATGTTAAGCCAGCTGAAATTCTTCTTCAACTTGTAGAGATTTGTGGGGAAGATTTATTGACTGATGGAATGGTGAGAAAGTGGGTTAGGCAGTTCAATGATGGACGAACCAATGTTATGTTGAAACACGGAGTGGACGGCCTTCTGTTGTTAATGATGATTTGGTTGAAAAAGTGAATAAGAAAATTCGTGAAAACAGACGGTTCACAATAAGAATGCTTTGTAAAGATTTTCTAGAAATTTCAAAAACCGTTTTGAAAGAGATTGTCACAAATCGCTTTCAGCAGTGGCTGTCTTCGCTGGCGGCAACTTTCTATGAAGAGGGCATAGAAAGGTTGGTTTCCTGCTACCACAATGTCTGAACAGCGGTGGCATCTATGTAAAAGTAAATTTTGTTTTGAAAAAAATGTTTTTATGTGTTTTTTTACAAATGGGTACTTACTTTCCGGACACGCCTCGTATTTAACTTTTGCTTTATACAGTCGTCTAGAAAAACTCCAACAATAGTCGGTAAAATTATTGTGCTGTCACCTTTGTGCTCGATCTCTATTGTGTTGTGTGTTATCCACACAACATTGAATAACTAGTTGAGGTTTATTTCCATGAACTTTTAATACTCGTCTGTATGCTCAATATCTCAAGTGTCATTCTCTACATCACAAATTTACGCCTTTACCTGCACTCCCTCTTAGAGCAACCGGCGTAGGCCACAGGGTGAATCGAAATTACTTCCGCATTTTTGAGTTTTATGGTTTTCTTAATTCGTCAAAATTTTGATTTTGGTTTTTCCACCTTTTTAGCATTTGCATATCAAAAATCAGCCTTTTTAAGAAGGAAAAAAAGTATGATTCGCTTGCTTCTTGGTCAATGCTAGGAAGATGAAGAAAAAGGATGTGGCCGAACTGTTTAGAGTCGATGTTGGATTTTGATGAAAAAGTGCTAAAACGTCGAAGAAGAAAAATCAAAACTTTGACGAATGAAAAAAACCCATAAAACTCAAAAATGCAGAAGTAATTTCGACTCGCCCTCTACACTTCTTACAACAAGAAGATTAATACTAAAGATTTATATTATTGGAACATTTCTTTCAATGAGAAGATTAGTGCTATTTATTTAAAGTTTTTTGAATTTAAGATACACTTCTTGCATCAAGAACGTTAATGCAATTTAGTTAATGGTGGTTGAGCATTAACTTTCTTTATTTTCTATAAGCCACTGGAGCCATTGTTTGTATTGTATAAAAATTTATACAGTAATTGAATAGCTTAAAAATCAAGAGAATATTTTTAGTATACCCACTCCCTCACTTTCTGTCGTTAAGTTTGCTTTCCGCTGCCATATATCTACACATCATCATCAGTGTTTGCATGCGACTTTGCATATTCAAATTTTTTACACTGGATTTAATGTATACTACATGTGCTAAACCGTCATTATTTTTCCACCAACCTGATATATTTCCATGAATCCCACCTTACTAAAGCCTTTTACGGTGGCATGAATCAGAATGAAGGAGTAGGCTATGAATAGGCATTATCTAATTTGAAATTCTGGATCACACATATCTATCGATATACACAAGTGTAACATACCGACTGCCTATTGAAAAGGATTTTTCGCCAAAACCCTGTATAAAAAAAGATATTTGCAGTTTTACAAAGCGGAAAGGTCTTTAAGTTTTCCTTTCGATTATTTCAAAGTGATTTATTTTTTTGATGGAGAAAGGAAAACTAACTTTTTAATAACAGCATTCGAGCTGAGAAAATAAAGTTAAATGGAAGTTCCAGATAAAAGCGACTAGGGAAGATTTGTGACATAGGACTGACATAGCTCTACATTGACAATTTATTTGGTCACCAGAGGTTAGAAGATTTCTTTGTCTTTTACCTCCTTTCTCCTCGTCTTCTTCTGCAGTGGTCTCCCCTCCTCCATCTTTTTCCCTCTTCATTCCCTCATTCTTTTCTGGCGTATCTCCTCTTTTCTCGTTCGTCGGCTCTCATGGGAAAAGGACGGAAAATCTCCCTCGCGTGCTTGACACGTGACCCGAATGATAATTCTCGTCTTGTCCTTAATTCTTCTTTCTAATTCACCAGTTGCTCGTTTTAGTTTCTTCTTTTGATAACAGAATTATCAAGAGTCGGGAGTAACAAAAACAATGCCGTAAAAATGAAAAGTATGAAAATGTGTTATGAAAGAAAGAATAAATTAGCCTTCTTTTAAGAAAATATTGCAGTTAAAGAAGCTTGGTTGGAAAGACAGCCGGAAGTAAATATAATGAAAAGCAATAAATGAAGATTAAATTTCATGACCTTCCATAATATTTCACTAAACTTTGCAATAGAGACATAGAAGTTAAAAAAAGAAATTTTGTTTGGATAAATCTAAATGTTCTAGGATTGCATTCAGGAAAATTAGCAATACTCTGTTGGCTGATGAGATAGTCTATTTAGGCTCTTCATAGCAGATCTGTGAACACCATAAAGCAAGTTAAATCGACTATCATCACGAAACCAACGATTATTTGCTAAAAGTTGTTAAATCAAATAACGGTCTCCGAGATTTAGTCAAATACTCTTAACTATTATGATGGGCTCGTACGCTTATTCAAAATAAGATCTCTAAAACTGCCAACTTAGTTGTGATCAAGTGGATTTTATGGCTTGTGATTCTTTACGAAGAATGTAACCATATTCTCCAGAGACCGTTAAAGTAAGCAGACCTAGCATTTCCTCATTTTCCCATTCAAATGTATGTAATGAGAAATTCATGTAGAATTCAGTTTACAATTCAAATCTTCAGATTCCCATTCAAACTTCGATCGTCACGCCATCTGGTTCAATGTTAGCACATCTACAAAGGCAATTCGTACGTGACGTCAACATGCATTAACGGATTGTTATTATATGATGTCATACAACTAAACCCAAATGTCCCCCTTCACTTCTTTCCTTTCCTTCTTTATCCCTGATACACATTAAATTCAAAAAACGACATATTTTTTTCCTCCCCGTCAATTTCGGCATAATTTAGCGTCACATATCGAACGTGGGATGACATTCGATACACGAAAGGAATTGCTCTGCTCGAAAATGGAATTGACAGAAACAACTATCGGCGATACGAAAGTGCAAAGTTTACCTCGATGCTTGTATCTGTCATATCCATTTACTAGTATTCCTTTTCGTACATTGAATGACGTCCCGCGTTCGATACTGTGACGATGAATTATGCCGAAATCCTCGCGGAGATTTGCACGGCAAAGCAAAGTACACTTGAATCCAGAGAGATTTAAGAAATACGGTTAAGTTGTGACGAAGTCAGTTTGTTATATTTTTTTTTGTGATCCCTTGTATAATTACAAGGTCTACCCTCTATGAAGGATTGTGCTTTACATTATGATTGTAGTGTGTATATTTAATTCAGCCTTGTTTGTGATAGTATGTTAAAAACGAGAATCTCACTATATGTACTTTTTCCGACCATCGGTACAAAAACTCCGGATCGATGTTCACCATGCGGCCGTTAGGCCTAACACCCGTCGATGCTAATATCTATGTGTTAAAGGAATAATCCGTGAATGAACTGTGTGATTCCTAATAGATATATTGTACTTAATATGTAGAATTCAATCTTTAATTATCAGAATCTATTTATTTGATTTTTTTTGTATTGTACAGGTTTTTGTACTGTATAAGTTTTACTTTATTATGCCAAGTTTGTCTGAGTGAATTGCATGCTGGGAATTATTGACTTCGCTGATTGCTGTCGTTTGTGTTCTCTCCTCCAATACCAGAAGTATTGTGAGTGCTTTTGGGCTTACTACCAGGGGGCGATCCTTGAATTTACTGCAGGATCGGCCCTGGATATAAAAGCAAGGCAGCGCGAGTTTTGAATTCATTCTGAAATCAGATTTCTTTAAGCCAACAAGTCTCTTCCCACGTCTAGGATCAGTCAAGCCCAGTCATGCCCAGTATGTAAGGTAATTATCAACCATATTTATGTTTTGCATTATCTTGCCATTGTATTCTCATACGGTTAGGATACCAAAATTTTGTAGCCATCTTGTTAGGATTTCTTTTCTTTTGATTATGATGTTAATTATTATGGGGAGAATTTCTAGTCATTATAGAAAGATTAATTTATTTATAAATTAACTTGATTCTTTTGTAAAGTTAAGTTTTGAGCCTATTTATTTGCAACCTCCCTCTATTGTTAGTGAGCCTTTAGGAACCTATGGTACTATTTAACTTTTACATTTATGAAATGAGCCTTATTAGACTGTATGTAATATTTATTAGTTTGATATATATTATGTTTTTACGAGATGATTAAATCTTTGCTATCCTATCTTAAAACCTTGACTAAGTCTGATCATTTCACGACCAAATCACAACCCATTCACCACAACTGGCGCCCGAACAGGGACTGTGATAATTGAGAAATAATGGGGGAGAATAATAATGCGGAAGTGAATGCAGCTGAAGGCAATATTTCCGCCGTCTCGGGATTCACACACTTGATTCCTGCATTTTCCGGCGACGACAACTCTATTGATTTGGAGGGTTTCTTTTGTGCCATTGATAGCGTGGCCATATTAGCTGGTTGGAGTGAGGAGATCAAGACCAATGTCTTGAAAGCCAAACTTAAAGGGATAGCGGCACACAAGTTCAATGAACTGCAGCTGTATAAGTTAGATGACTGTAACAAACTCAAAGAAAGATTGGTTAGGGTTATGGGAAAAAGGACGGAATAAAAAGATAGTATGAGAGATTTCTTTCTGGCTCAACAAGGAAAAAGGGAAAGTGTAGAGGAATTTGCTGCCCGATTAGAGCACCTTTGGGATAAGCTAATTGAATATGAACCAAGTATGGAGCCTCAGAGGGGAACTCTGTTACTAAAACAGTTTTTTGAGAACCTGCTTCCTACGCATACGCGGACTATTTCTTACAAAGAGCCTGATACCTTTGAAAAGGCCGTTGAGGAAGCCATTAAATCAGAGGCACTAGAATCCAGATCAAATACAGGGAATTGTAATGTAGGTGAGGCTAAAGAAGCACGTGACCGAATAGAGGCTCTTGAAAAACTAGTAATACAGCAAGGTAGAATGTTAGAATTGGGGGAAAAAGATAAGGATGATAATCAAAAATTAATGCAGGAATTAGTTGAGAAATTAGGGTCACTCGAAAAAAGGTTGGAAGAAAGACCAAGGACGGCTGCTTATAGACCTAGAAAAGGGAACTGCTTTGTCTGTGAAGAATGGGGACATTATGCAAATTCTTGTAAGAGTAAACCTTTAAACTAAGAACAGGGTTCGTACGGATCATGAAAAACCTGGAAAGTCCTGGAAAATCGAAAAATAAAATTCCAGGCCTGGAAAGTTTTGGAAAATCAATGGTTTCTGACTTACCGTAAATACTGTATTAAGCGCCCGGGCTCTTATTTGCAAAAATTCAGCGGACCCCAGGCGCTTAATGCAGGCGGGCCGGTATTACAGGTCCAGCGCTTATAAAATTCTGCACAACTGTGATGGATACTATTATGCAAAATTCTCGCCCTTCCCCTTCATCTTTTCTACATTATCCTGCTGTGTTTTCCATTCCCGTTAAGATCAATGCTAAACTGTTTGGCTGTAGCCTCTGTAGAATGTTTTCAGCCTACTTTACTGTTGCGAGATTGAAATTGATGCTATAGCTGTGAAGTTTTCAATTTTCATCAGCTATGTTGCTTGACTGAATCCAAAATTAAAAGCAAGAAATTAGAAGACAGTCATGCTGGTATCTAATTTCCGGTTTAGCAGTGGCATTTGGGAGAGCAAACATTTTCGCGGGAAAGCAGCAAGAGAAGAAAAATCCAAAGAAATTAACTAAAAATAAGCGCCTGGGCGGTTATTGAAGGTCCGGCGCTTATTTGCAAAAATTCAGCGGACCCCCAGGCGCTTAATGCAGGCGGGCCGGTATTTCAGGTCCGGCGCCAAATACAGTATTTACAGTAAGTTTTGGAGAAGTTTTGAAAAAATGTTTTTTGAACAGATTCAATGTTTACTTAATAATTATTTATAAATGATATGAATGTATTATTTTTAAAAATATAAAAGATTATGATCATGGAAAATGTATTGAATTGCCTTGAAAAGTTTTGGAAAAGTCATGGCATTTTATCTTTGATAAAGTGTACGAACCCTGAAGAAGGGCCGATCCTGTAGACCAGTATGATCCAGCTGATATAGACAAACTAGTTAATCTGGTCGTGATAAGAAACCCTAATGATGGGTTATATAAGGTCAAGCTTAAAATCGAGTTCCAGGGAGCCTATGAACAATGGAAAAAACGCTGGCAGCGTTGTGCTTATGCCCAAGGGTCATATTTCGAAGACTTTTAGTTCACTGTATAAAAATGTTTAATAAATGGTTCGCTGAGACCAGTCTTGAAATTTTTTGAACGCACCCTGTATATATTTATATGTTCATATATATTTTTAGGCAAAGTCCTTAATCGGAATCTTTATCCAAAGTAACTTTCAAGTAAGCTGCGCTATCTTTGCCATAAAAGTTCCATATTCTTTTCATTTGCGCGAAATTTTTCTATTTTTTCGGCAGAGCTGATTGCCATAGTATAGAAGTTGAGTATAAGTTGATTTTTCATTATCCGTTGAGTAATTTTCTTATAACTAGATAAAGAGACTCAGTTGAGGCCGGGGCAGCGGAAAGCGAGTGTAAAACTTGCGACAGATTTTCGTGCGCCTCAACCCGATGGCAAGTTTGTGGTTATAGAAAACGCCGGCATGACGGATTCATCTTGCCTTACACGTTCTCCTGCCGTGGCTGAAACATTCATTGAAATAAATGCGAACGCGTTTTTGTACTTGCGGATATCGCGAATAAAAGCACGGCGCACGAGAAGCTGGCGAAATGGGTCCGACGGCTCATCAAACGCAGGCAGCACGACTTGACCACCATTGCAACAAATCGTGTCCAACACATCTGACTACCTCTGTGCAGCGCAGTAACAGCTTCCTTTAACCGTTTTAACCGGTTTTTAATCGGAAATTTAAATTAAAACACCGAATTTATTGATAGCGGTTTATTTAACCGGGAATTTAAATACCTACCAGTTTTTGGTCGGAAAAGAAAATGTGAAAAGCTTCCACGATAGTTAGAGAATTTTGTGAGAGAGGCTCATATTTTTTTAGTCATAGCCCTAAGTGAATTCACGAGTTCAAGCCTTTAATTGCTATCATGAACTAGATGGTTAGCACGTTCTCAAACTATTAAAACAATTTTAGCTGAGTGGCATGAAGTATCAGTTTTCGCTTGTCGTATAAACAGGACAAAACTATGCGGCTGAGAAACTGTTAAAAATTATGAGAATTCCACCTTATAAAGTACATTTAGTGATACTAATTAAAGGAACACTGAAAACACTAATCCACATGATAATTTTTATTTTTTTTTATTTGTGAATGAATAAAAATTATCATATGGATTAGTGTTTTCAGTGTTCCTTTAATTAGTATACTGGTGTCCACAGTTTCTGGCTATTATTGTTTATACATTTAGTGATGTTGAAATATGTGTTGAATGGTATCCGGTCATTTGGCCGACGGACATTTGACCAAACGGACATTCGACCGAACGGACATTTGGCCGAACGGACATTCGACCGAACGGACGTTTGGCCGAACGGACATTCGACCGAACGGACATTTCGCCGACGGACATTTCGCCGACGGACATATGACCGAACGGAAATTTAACCGACGGAGAAATTCCTGCATTTCACCGACATTTGGACATTCGACGTAAAGAGATGTTTTCGGCAATATAATTCATTTAATGGGAAAAAATGTTTTATAATTCAAAAAAATGGGAAAAAAAAACATAATTACACCATGCACTATATATGTCAGATATTCGGGTAGAGTGTCAATATCATTGAAAACTCTGAAAATGAACTCTACAGTGAAAAATGTCAGAAATACTCAACCCATTACCAGTTGATTTTCCCATCTTAGCCTGAGTTGCATTTTGTCCGGTTCCTATCTTAACCTACCTAACGTTATGAAAACAAACATTTATTTAAAAAGATCTACAAAAAAGGGATAATTTTATAGATACCATACAATATGCTTGCTCCTGAAAACATTTTGTTTTTTGCATCCGATATTAGAATTTTTATGTCTCTTCATAAAGCAGGACAGAAACCTGATGTGTATGGAATAAACTTTTAATACCACGATACTAATATCAAATATTGCCCATCACTAATGAGTATCTCATTCTATAGAAGTAAAATATTCATTTAAAAAGACATACAGGAAAAGAATTGAAATTATTTAATGATACAAGATCCTGAGTTGCATTTTGTCCGGTTCCCATCTTAACCTACCTAACGATATAAAAATAAACTTTTCATTTAAAAAGACATAAAAAAAAGAATAATTTTATAGGTCCATACAATATGCTTGCTTAGTAGAAAGAATTAAACAAATTTGTCTCATAAGATTTGTTATACGAAATAACCTCCTGAAAACATTTTTTTCCTATTAAATGAAATATATTGCCGATAACATCTCTTTACGTCGAATGTCCAAATGTCGGTGAAATGCAGGCATTTCTCCGTCGGTTAAATTTCCGTTCGGTCATATGTCCATCGGTGAAATGTCCGTTCAGTGTAATGTCCGTTCGGTCGAATGTCCGTTCGGCCAAATGTCCGTTCGGCCAAATGTCCGTTCGGTCGAATGTCCGTTCGGCCAAATGTCCGTTCGGCCGAATGTCCGGTCGGCCAAATGTCCGTCGGTCAAATGTCCGTCGGCCAAATGACTGGGTACCGTGTTGAATATAGTATGTAATGTTAATGCTATGATCCATTCAGATAACAATGATTCCTGTAAATTGCTTGAAGATTTGCTAATGTTATACATTTATACTTCGTCCAACAAGAGAAAAACAGGGTGTGTTTCCGGTCTGATATCGACTACTCACTCATCCGCAATGCTTTGTGGGATCTCTCCTTCAGGAGCTGCACAAGTCAATTTGTAATCCAATCATCTTAAAGAAGTTACTCATATTAGTTGTTTTGTATTTTTTACAGTATTTTATTACAGTATGCCACGTCTTCGCGGAAGAGCAAGAAATATTGGTCAAAGTACCCAACATGCGCAATTGGTCTATAATCGTCGATTGAATAGAACAGTTGAAGAACACTTGACGGATAATGTAAATTTAAGAGATCAAGTTGCAAACACACGTGCAAATGAAAATTTAGAGCAACACAATCAACGTCTTCGTGCTAATGCATTAAGACAACGAGAGGCACATCAACGAGCGACCGACGCACACAGAAAACATAATCAACAGCGGATGCAAGATCATCGAGCATTAACACGAGCATCACTTAATCGTCTTGCGTTCGAATATGACCCTGAAATAGATTATTCGTCACATGCACTAATCATCATCGGTAATATGGACAAAGAGTGTCAACAGTATCATACTTTAAAGTACAAAGTTGAATCGGCCGGTTTATGTTGCGCTTCTGGAAAAGTTTCACTTCCATTATTAAATTCGCCACCGGAATCATTGAAAACACTATTAGCTGCAGCCACATCTCAATCGAAATTGTTTTTGCGTAAAATTCGTAAATTCAATTCTTTCTTCCAAATGATATCATTTGGACCAACCAAAATTGTTCAGAATGAACATGGTCGCAATTTTGAATCTACATTCAAGATTCAGGGCCATGTGTACCATCAAATTGGTTCATTGCTTCCAATGCTTAATGCCGATCCAAAATTTTTACAAATCTACTTTATGGGCGATGAGGAGCAACAAACTAATGCACGCTGCATATACAACCACATAGAGCAGATGGAGCAGCGAGAAATTGTGGAAATCTTGGAATCGTTTTTGCAAAATCATAACCAATTGGTCCGGTTATTCAAGATCTTTCCAACAGACTGCAAAACGACAACTACGTCATTGTCATTAAAGCAGACAAAGTACCATATGGAGAGCACGCAGGCACATATAATGTTCCAATTATTAATGAAGTTGCAGTTGTTATGGCTGGTGACCCATCTGAATGTCGAAATATACGCATACAACGCAGATATAATATGGTGCAAATAATTCAAGACAATCATCGTTCTTACGATGCATTGCAGTATCCGTTGATATTTTGGGAAGGAGAAGATGGATATCATTTAAATATTAAACAAAGGAATCCAACGACAGGCACAACACATAGATTATTTTATTATTCTTTTTTTTGCACCAATAATTTCTTTGTATCTTATTTATATTTTTATTTCCAGGTGTAGAAATGAACAAGAAAGTTAGCGCGATGAACTTCTACGCATACCGGTTAATGACTCGTGCTAATCAAGATAACATTCTCTGATGCCGCCAGCTATTTCATCAATACATTGTTGATATGTTTTCAAAAATCGAAAGTGAGAGATTACGATACATAAAGTTTAATCAAGCAAAACTTCGCTCTGAGGAGTAGATTCATTTACGTGATGCCATAATCGGTAACGTAGATGAATAGCACACAAAAAATTTGAGTTATGCAGTTCGGTGAAGTCCATCAAGTACATTTGCAAGTACGTTCATAAGGGCAGTGATAAAGCTATATTTGCTGTTCAAAATGTAAATGATAATGACGAAATAGTGAAGAGAAAGGTGATCCCAAATGGACTGTGCAAATGGGCACTCATTAAAGACATGAGAAAAGGTTTCAAGCAACCTGCAAAACTTGCAACCAGCAGATCTGACAACTCCCCAGTGATGTGGGCATTGGAGAGGGTAGATCCTATGGTGCAGCAAGCGCCATTGAAAATTGAAGACAGCCTTCAAGATTGCTGACGGACTTCAAAATTGCTGACCATGGATACTCAGGGTGCCACCGTACGATGTCAGAAGTCGCATCCTGGTCAGACTGCTGGAAGAACAAGATAGAAGAAGGTTTCCCCAGTCTTGCGGGTCAAACTGTCAAAGACAAGACAGGAAAGATGACAATTCTCGCCAGACAAGATGATAAAAGTCAGGCGAACATAAGATGATCATCATTGGCAGCGTGGACGGGAAAGGTAGCCTGTTCTCTTTCAAGAAGAAGCGCAGATGCAGAAAGAAGAAGTTGGCCCAGATGGGGGGAGGAAGGAGGAAGGCACGAATCAAGGAGGCTAGAAAGGAGAACACATATCCCAGCACTGTAATTTGCTCACACCACGTTATTGGGAAGGAACGAAGATAGCCTGACGTCCATTTCCCAATAGCGATGCCTTTAGACTTGACGAGATTGATGGAACTTCCCCTCGAAGTACTAAAGGGATCGATTGATTCTTTGTAGATGCCCAGGGAATACGGATCAGATGCAAATAGCACTAGATCATCAGCATATGCTGCCAACGTACGGATGTTGATGGAAGCAGCTGGCCAATCATACCCCTGGACATCTGGGTGGCGATTAAGATGTTGCAATAGTGGCTCCAAATAGAATATGTATAAGAGGGGAGAGATTGGACACCCCTGTCTGACACCTTTGGACAGTTCGAAGAAAGGCGAGTTTGAGCCATTAATTGCCACACATGATGTAAGCATACAGTGCTGAGATAATCGTAACAAATTTCCGAAGATAAAGAAGGTGAAACACTCGGAAAAGAAACAGCTGATTCACCTTGTCGAAGGCCTTTTCCTGGTCAAGACTTAGCACGGCGAGAGTCTGACGACGCTCACACTTTTCCTCCATAACATACTTGATGGTAATTTTTTTTTCAGCTTTTGAAGCAACAATCTGAAGGCACACGGCTAGCATGCGGCGACTGTAGACAGGCATTTCTTAGCAGCATATGTATGTAAATAAAGGAACAGCTGAAAGTTATCTTCAACATTTAAATATGACACTATCATTATTGGCAAAATAAAAGGAATTCTATATTTGCCATTTAATTAATATTTTTTTAAAAATATAATTTTTTCCACAGGAAAACCGTTATATATTCAAAAAAAAGCTACTTATAATATTGAGAACCAAGGGTATCATTATAAAGATAGAAATTATATCTTTTTATAAAGCGCATCCTTTTGAGGTACAAAACTGGCCTCAAAAATTTGCCATAAACATAACCAGTCAAAAATGTGATGAGAAAAAAATATCAAAATTTTTGAAACATTTGTATTATTATTATTAATATTATTTTTGTTGTTGTAAAGCACACCTTAAGTATAATATAAGGTTTAGGTTTAGTCATAAAAACCACGGTAAAATATCATGAAGAGCTGGAGATTATACTCCATTGTTTCCATCTGCATAAATTGAAAATCACAAAATAATTGAAGGACTGAATCACAGTGCACTTTTTCTTGATAGACTTTCACGTCGCACAAATAATAGGAAAATAGCACACTAATATTAATCATTTATTAAACACTCAGCGCTCTTTAGAAAAATTGGAGTAGATATGCCCTAGACGCAGAAGGCTTCACTAGGTTTGAGTGAGCCGAAATATACGCACATCCAAATTGAATAATAATATACAATATTGTACATGTATCACTTCTTAGCGCTGATATGGAGAACTCGGTGAACTTGATAACTTTTCACATATTTTAAATGAACGAAGGATCAAATCACGGAGCACTTTTCCTTGATGCACATTCACGTTGCACAGCTAATATGAGAATAACACATTAACATTAATCACTAACATTAACACAATTAAGAAACACTCAGCACTAAGTGTAAAAATTGGAATAATGAAGGCTCCTTGAACCATAGACCATTACATATAATACTTTCATAATACACCGCTATAAGCAGAATACTAATTCATCGCAGACTGAAGAAAAAATATCAGACGAATAAAAGAAATTATAGTGGTAATGAAATATCACACACACACAAAAACCAGTGACCAATGCACAGCCAATAAACGCTCACTAGAACACCTTTTGACAACGTTCAATTTACGTAGCACTCCAGTCGCACGAAGTACCGACGAATGTTTATATAGGTAAAATTCCTGGTAGAGGAAAGAATAGCCCGTAAGTTAATTAATTTAGAGTTCCAATAAAACCAGGCGAAACTGACAGCAAGGTCCACAGTGCTGTGCGTTATTAATAAAGCAAAATATCAAAAGTCTCATATTGGGAGAGTCAATTCTCGTGAATGGAGAGATGCAATAGTGAGAGCTCGTGCGCTAACGAAAAATCCCTCCTGTTCCTCTCTCGATGTATTCTTCGAGAGAGAATGGGAAAATTCCCAGCCACATAAAATTCGCGATAAAGCCTGAATCAGCTTCCAGGAATGTCGCGTATTTGAATAGCGCCGATATTTGGATTTGAGTCACACAATTTAACACTGAGATGTGTTTAACCCTTGAGATACATACCTGGTAGAAAAGTCGACTCGGCTGGCTTTGTCAGTGATTCACCGCACTCGTTGCCTTGCTGCTGGTGGGCGTGGTAATTACCAGTGGCTGGCTGTTGTTGGTCATTGTAGAGTCGAATGGCTTTGAGAAACTTTGTTCCACTCTAGCTCCAATTGTGGGTGCGATATTCTGTTGCATACCCTCGGGGTTTTAGCCGTCGTTGGCAGAGAGTTCGGATAGCGTGTCGCTTATGCTGCCTCGTGTAAATTTGCTCCGACTACCTGGCTTTCGTGGTGGGCGCTGCTCCCTCGCCTTAGCGAGAGTTTCATCTCCATAATGTCGCGGCTCTGACGTTCCTCGTTTCTTCTGTGGAAAACGAGCTTTTTCATGCCAGCTCCCAGGCATCTTCCCTCTCACCGCCACGTCGTTCACTCTTCTGTCCTCTGCCTCGCTCTCGTGACGTTTTTCCACCTTTCCCAATCCCGGGCTTTCACTTGATTTTCTCTGATTGTCTGGGCTTTTCCGATGATGTAGGCTCCGTCACAGAAGCTCGAACATGTCACGATCCTTCATCGAAAGGATTCGACCCGTGACATTATTATTATTTTAAATGGTTTTTTTTTCTCCTCGAGTTAATATTCACTTTTATTGTGCCAACGTATTGTCTGTTGAGTGAGGGGAAAAGAAGTGTTCTGTTACCCACCGTTGCGACAAATCACTTGCATTGAGTTATGGATATTGGAGAATCTGGTCAAGACTACAGAGGGAGAATATAGATTGTTTACCGAAAAAGAATGTTCTACGACCGGACGTAGGCAGGTCGAAGACAGAAAGTCAAAAACAAAGACGTGAACCCTGGACTCTGTGGACATCCATCTGTCACCCAATGATCACCTTAGTGATGGAAGTTACACAGTGTAGAAATAATCAGAATTAGGCGTTTTCTAGCCAGGATTGACAGAACGCACTCACATTCCGATGGAGGACCTGTCGGTGTTTGTTCTGACGTTCGATGCTGATTTAGCAACGAGATCTTGGAAGTTTTAATAGCTAGTAGTATGGTAGAATTGAGTCTTGTTTGACTTGAGCACACCTGCTCAATTTTTTGTATAATTCGGCTTTCGCGTTCGTGAGAAATTAATAAGTCACACGGTCAAACAATGACAATTTGTGGCTTATTTTTAGAAAATCCTTGCTTTTCGCACGGTAAATTATATGTTGCGTGTGCGAGGGTTGGCAACCCATCGAATTTGTTTGTTTATACCCCTCAAGGATTAACCAAAAATATTGGAAATCCAATGCCATTACGATAAATTTATTTTTTGTACATTAAAAAATATACCTGTTATGAAAATAGCTCGAGTTTTATCTTTTTTACCCTTTAATTAAAACAAGTTTAAGTTTCTATTCAACATAGCTTCTATATTCAACTTAGCTCATAGTATACACATACATGCAATCGATAGGTCGAATTGTGGTTACTGTACACGTGATGACAACAGGTATTGTAATAACTTTTTTTACAAAAATTTTCATCAAAACGGTCCAGATTTTTACAACTTATTCAAAAAAGTTTGAAATTTTCGGATTTAAGACGTGTGTACAGGACAACGTCTGTCGGGTCCGCTAGTTTACTATAAAAATATAAAGCTTTATACAGGTATAGGGAGAAAATGTGGCTCCCTCTAACGTTTGTTTATGATACTACTGTCTGACAGTTTTTAATCTCAGTGGACAGGCAGTTAGTATCAAGTAGGTAGTAGGGAGGCAAATAGGTTACTTATTTTTGCCACAATGGCGCTAAAACTCGTCCTCATACATGAAAATAATGCGTTATTAATAGCTTTTAATTGATCTTTATTAAGAGTCATTTTTGAAAATTTTTGAAAATTTGATGTATGTTCTTTTCAATGACATATACAGTATTAATGAACGTCATTGGTTTTTTTAATATACGTCATTGGTTCTTTTATATCACATCCACATCGTAGCCATTCAATATGCTTTGTTATTTCTTTTAATTATTATCCTGATTTTTGTTAACATCTTATTGATCATTTATATGATTTTAGAATTACATATGCCTTTGAAGAAATTGATATTTCATTAAAAGTTTTTGAATTTGCATTTTATGATTGATTATATTGGAAATAAATGCTTTTCTTTCATTTTAATGACTCATTTCAAATTTAATAAGGATCCGGTTTTGGAGCACCTTTTTTTTAAAATGGTAGAAAAATGTTTTGGAATTTTTTTTAAAATTGATTTAAATGGTGCAGGGGTTTCCGTGGAATTAGGTGTTAAGTTGACTGAGGGAAAGGGCAATAACGAACAAACATTCTTCAAAATATCATTGTTTCAGTTATTTCACGCACAAAAAGAACATCAGAGAGACACGGCAACATAAAACATGGAGGACGACGATGCAAATAATTGCACTGATAGCAGTGACAGTTACTTATTAACAAGCTCAGGTTTTAGTGGTACCGAATCTGATGAAACTCGGTCAGGCTAGAATGTAGTGCGTACGGTTTGGCTTCATCAGTTAGCCTGAGCTGAGCTAGCCCGAATAAGCTAGCTCAACTCGATCTAGCCCAGCTGTAGTGCGAATGGGGTATAAGGCAGATCTTTGAGAAATCCTGAGTATGCAAAAGATGTCTACAGGTTCTTTGGGTAGCACATATGACAGTGTTCCTGTCCTCGAAAAATATATGACAGTGTTCCTTGGGAGCAGCTCTGGAGAGTGTTGCAATAGTATAAAGTGGACGGGCAATTACTGGCCGTTATCATGTCTCTATACAAAGACTCTGAGATGTGCGTTCGGAATAATGGGAATAAGTCAAGACCGTTTACCGTAGGTGTTGGACTCTGCCAAGGGTGGGTATGATCGCCTCTCTTGTTCATTATCTTTATGGACTGGATAGACAGGGCTTTCTGAAGTGATGAGCGTGTTTGTATTTGTGCCTGTTGGTGGAGAGGTTGCTCTTTGCTGGCGACCTAGACCTCCTTGGGTCTTCTTGTACTAACCTTCAGCATGCACAAGTTCTGTTTGCAGCCGTCTGTGAAGTGGCTGGAATAAAATTCAGTGTGGCCAAGACTGAGGTGCTGGACCTTTCAAGACAGCCCGCTTAGTGCGCACTCTATGTTAGGAGAGCCCCATTGCGACAGGTAGAAAAGTATTTCGGGACTGGATTCACGAAAGATAAGACACTGGGATCGGTGCAGCAAGCTATCTCAAATAGAGCTAAGCTCTCGTTTTTCACATCTATCTTTGCCTCATCCTCACCTTTGGTCATGAGTACTGGGTATTGACCGAAAGAGTGCGGTCGCGGATGAAAGCAGCCAAAATGAGATTCATGAGAGGCATGGCATGTGTTACCCTACTAAATAGAATGCACAGCAGCACAGTGAGTCTTCAAGTATTGAGCCGCTAGTTCTCCGCATTGAGAGGTTCAATTGTGTTGGTAAGGCTATGTGATATGGCTGCCACCGAGTGGTCTTCCTAGGCAATCGCTATATTCCAAGCTGATGAATGTTGCGCTTTTTCTCCCTGAAGTAAGTGCGGGAGTAGCACCTGAAAGGTTAAGCATGATACGGAGGATAGTGGTCTATGCCGAGAATGGCTTTAAAATCCTTCCGGTATATTCAGATTACCTTAAGCCCATCTTAAGCCCACCTATTTTGGACTAAATACTATTTAAATTTAAGATAAAAAACCCGCGTGAGTTCCTGTCGCTTTATAATATAACAGAGATCGGCAGAGGTGAGACCTGCAAAATTAACATAAATAAATGAATCAACAGCTACAAATACGATAAATAAATTTACTTGATGGTTGGAAAATTTGGTTCATACAAATAAATTCCTTATTTCGTAAGACAGTTACAAACTGCAATTGAGGTCTTTTTTTTGAAATACGTTTGGGTAACATTAATTCTTTGGTTATTTTGTAAAAATTTAATCAATTCATTAATTATTAATAATAGTCCAATGTCGTAGTGGTCGACACGTTCTGTCTTGTTGTGAAGTACAGACGTCCTGTGATTTTTCTGTCAAGGATACAATAACTAAAAAATAAAATAAAACTTCACATCCTAATTCACTGCTTGGTTCTTTAGCACTCCGTATCAAAATTTTTAGCGGGTTATTTTTCAGGTGCTATTGTTTTTTCAAAACCTCCCGAATGTTTAAATCAGTTCAATTGTGGTTTACTCAGACTTAGATTTTCCTAATGGTTCGGAAAATGCAAAATGCTAAGAATTAGAATTTTGTCTGCAAGAAAACTTCGCTTCGACAGCTTGGTGTTGCAGATACAGTTCTTTCTATGATTAAGAAAGATGCAAAAGGAGTGGTGTCTATCTTTCAGTTAATGGAATAGGAGAAAAGGAGAGGAAAGAATAGGGAGGGAGAGTGTTAGTACGGTTTTAATTGCTGCCCATTACTGCCTTTAACCACTGTTGAACTTCATCAAGGAAAGCACTGCCAGTTGGCGTAGTTCCATTCTCTGGAGGTTTTTCCTTGCTCTATCTTCAACTACATTAGCGATATGGTCCCAGAGCATCATTCTAAACGTGACCCCACGTCCTACGGAATACATGGCATGGTGTGCCTATAATTCTTCATGGAGAGAAAAGAACATTTCTGAGAAAGAAGCAAGTGAAATATAAAAAGACGAAGAAAATTAAAAATCGATTAATTTCCCTATAATAAGTCTTCGTGTTCTAATGATAGAGACGCATAATTAAGTTATTAGCTCGGCAATTGCGATGAACTAATGCTGCCCGCCTCCATTTCTGAACGATTGGCTCCAAAAATTAAACTTTCTCCGGGTTTATTATATTATTAAAAATTAACCATTTGACCAGCGAAATTCAATTCAATCCAATTCAATGGTAATGACTATAAACTTCATATTAATGTTATGCTCATCATTTCAATAAGCAAAGGGAAATAGAGTAGGGCCTAAAATTCGGGCCGAGAAATATTAATTTTAAGCAAACAAATAGTCCTCCGATGTTTCGGGATAAAACTTCAGCCTTTTATAAAAAAAAAATTTACCCTCGAATATAATATTTTTTCTCTTTTTAAATTTTCTGACACCAAGCAGATTTCGCTAAACCCATCACAAAATAGTCGGTTCCTAAACGAAACAATCGCAAATAAAACAGTGATCTTTCATCTAAATACAGTACATAGTCAAAGACACCTCCTTGGGCACCATAATTAGGGACTATGTATTCTCTCACAAAACAATCGTTTTTCCTGTACACTCTTTAAAAAATTTAAAAGGCGCTATATGGATAAGAGACCAAGGAGTCGGGCCTAGAGATGAACCTGGCACAAGGAGTCGGGCCTAGAGATGAACCTGGATTCGAGTCGCTTGTGTATTATCATTGAGGATTTATGCCTCCTGATGGAGCAAGGTCGTGAGCGCTGGACATCCTCCATAGGGCTGCTGCCTCCACGACCCTAACGGATAAGCGTGTTGCAAAAGTAAGTAACTTAACAAGAAAGGAAAGAAACAAACCACTATTCCACATAAATGATTTTTATAATCATTTGTACATTTTGAAGCTCTGTCTTCTTCTTCAGTGAGAAACAAGTGAAAATAACAAATAGTAAGACCACCATATACAGAGTGGATACAAAAATGAACCTTCCCCCCTCCTCCTATTTATTGTCATAACCGAAGCAGATATGTCAATTTTGATGAATCCAATGAATATGAAGCTGTGGATGACTTATCCCATGGTGCATTTTACAACATCCCAAATATGCAAGATATTAGGACACATTCAAATCCTCTCTTAAAAAACCGTAAGAGATACACGAATAATTCCAATTGAAGATTTGTTCAGCATGAAATTCCGAACAAAAAAAAAATTCCAAAATCCGATGAACGGATCACTAACAAACACAATTATTTGTAATTTACAAATAGCCGCAGTGTATAAATAATTTTACTCCAAAGTTAATCATAAATGTCCTCAATGTGACGACCATTGCCACCATAACACAATTAGGCACGGAACATAACTTGAAGTTTGGCAATTTCTTGATTTGCATTTGGAACATTCAAATGTCTTTGTGAAGTGCATAGGGAGGCAGCTAATAATTTCAACATGTGATTGTTGGTGATCCGTCCAAAGGCATCCAACCAGCTACTGGTATAGCAACATCATCGTTTCTCAGCAACCAATTAAATGATTGGCTATTTGAACAGATTTGAAAAGGTAGCAGTTTTTCATCTTTAATAGAATGGATAATTTTAAAGCCATCTGTTGAGAAATTATGGCCTTCCTGTAAAATAAGATCTGCAAATACAGATATACCCCGTTTTCCTTTTCCGAATTCTGTGTTTTACCATGATAAACTTTTTTCTAAGAGGATTTGAACTTTTAAAGGCCACTTTACAGTTGAATCATTTGCAAAGCTTTTTAAGATCTCTGTTCAAATTTACATTATAAGGAAAAACAATAGTTTTACAGAATTCTCTTTGACCTTCTTTATGGAGGTGACTTCTTCTAACGCTAGTTAACTCTTAACTTCTTCATTAATTCTTATACAGTTCAATCTTTAAAGCCATTTTATCTGGCCTACAGCTTGATACGTCCTAATTCGGTTTTTCTTGCATCGTCTTGGAGTGGAATCAAACACATTCTAAGAAGGAGATGATAGAAAGCTGCTAACTTTTGAGAATTGCAATGATTGGAGTCATTCTTAATATATGTGTCACGTGGATTTCGGCAGCGTTCGTGTCGATCGAGGAAGAGGAAGACCGACGGTGCGAATAACGTCGGTGACGAAAGAGATGTCATCCCAAAAAGTTCTAGTGACCGAGAGAGAAGAGCACGGGGAGAGAAAGTATGGCAACGGAATTAAAAGGACGTGCAATGCGACCGCGCCGGGTTTGAATTAATGGGAACTAGAGGCCGGAACGCTATCCACCAAAACCGAAGGAAATAGGACACCAAAACCAGGCAAGAACGTTTCGTTACGGAGCCAGGCGTATTTCGTTACCAGGGAGAAGTCGACGGCGAGTCGGAGATAGAGATCGGCGAGGCACGCGACCGAACCAGCGAGCGGTGTCTCCAGGAGCGTCGAGCGACACTCGTGCGAGGAGAGGTGGACGACGGAGTCGACAATAAAATTGCACGAGCCTTGGAGTATCTTTTCCGGAGTGTCGACGAGGAGAATTCAACCAGCGCCAGCGAAAGGAAGACGGCCGAACTACCCGTCACCCACGGAGAAACCACAGCAGTGAATGGAAGGAGCCCGTCGGGCGCGGAAATCCAATTCTCACAACAAGGACTTTCTCAATTACGGTAGGCCAACTTTTAATTACTTTCTAACGGGCGCTATGTTCACGTCCGCTACGGAACGCCTAGCCGTAATTTATTTGAGAATACCGGCCATACAGACTGAACTTTACAGCGTGCTAGATAAATAATCGGAAGACATATTTAAAACCCGTAAAATATGACGAACCGAAATAAGAGGTTGTATGTGGATATTGACAATGAAATAACGACAAAATAACTCTTTAACCACAACAGTTTTATAAAACAAAAGAAAATACAAAAGGAAAAAATAAATACATGACCTTTCCTCGATATTTTGATTACCAGGAACAACCAACGTTTATCTTTTGATATTTACAGAAAACCCACTAACCATCTCAATTATATCACTGTGGATTCTAGCCACCCCTGGAGTCAGAAGATGGCAGCATTTATTTTCATGATAGATAGGGCTATCAATTTACCTTTGGATGAACAAACACGCAACAAGGAACTGGCATTTATCAGGAAAATAGCGAGCAAGAACGGATACAATTCAATAACCATATCGAACTTAATTAGAAAAAGGAACTTCAAAAATTTTTTATCGGACATGACCACATTGAAATCCATAAAAGATAAGGATAA
>JAHWFO010001024.1:0-11614 GCA_023313115.1 Rhysida immarginata
GCCTGAGGAATATTTGCCATCACCTGCCTAATTCTTTTTTTCCGTTCGTTAATGCTTGCAGGGCATGTCTCGAAGACCGTGTGCTTAACACAGCCCCATAAGAAAAAGTCAAGTGAGGAACGATCCGGGGATCGAGGCGGCCACTCAATGCTCCCCCTTCTGCCAATCCAGTGGTTAGGAAATACTTCGTCCAGATACTGATGTACAGAGACGGCGTAATGGGGAGGAGCCCCATCCTGTTGGAACCAGATGTCGTTTTCACCTGCTGCCTCAGCAACAGCAGGACCAACCTCGTCCTCAGCGTCTTTAATCGTTACTAAAATTCTTTCAGTAAATGGTGGAGGCCACATTCAACATGTAACTAATTTTAGTAATAATTAAAGATGTGTTAATCTGTGTCTTCGTGTCTAATTTCGTATACGAATATTGCATAGAGCGCCATTCCATGCTGGTGGTGACCTTTTGAACTAATTTTTTTTTTTTGGTGGGTATGAACTTCCCATGCCCTCTTGTATAATATTACCAAGTATTATAGCTTTTGGTCCAGTAGTTTTAATTTTATGGCCATGTCAAAATGGAACTTTAATTATAAAGACCCTGTATATATTCTGCTCAAATTTTTAAATAAATATCTATATATGTGAGTATTTATTTATTTATTTATATATTTATTTATTTACTTACTAAAATGTATCTTAAAATGATCCTATATTCGGTAATTTACTCTTAGCAAATCCTTTTTTAAAAGTCAAGAAAACGAACCGAGTGGTCAAAAGTCATGAGAAGCCACTGGACATGATGTTAATAGTGAGTCACTCCTCCACGAGCCCTCAAAATCGCAGTAAACTTGTCGAGGCATGGACTCTACGAGATATTGGAATTGTTCTGGAGAGATACTTGACCCACGCATAACTGAGCCACATTCTAGCTTGGCACAACCTTGTTGACATGCAGGATCCATAGCTTCATGGCGCATACGCCACACTCTCATGCATCCGTCAGCTTGATACAATTGAAACCAGGATTCATCTGACCATGCTACATGCTGCCACTGTTCATTGCCCAGTGACAATTTCACAGGCCCATGCTAGCCGTTGAGAACTTTTCGAGGTATCAGCAAAGGGAAATGAGTCAGTCGTTAGCTCTGAAGCTATGCGGTGTGACGTTCCAGTTAAATGCAAGTCACGTGTGTCCGACGAAAAGGGGGTCGGAAATTTTACATTCTAATGTATCTTCTGTGTTCGTAATATTGGTTATTGTTGGAGGGATGCTTAGTTTGTATTGTAATTATGTGCGTGTTTGTTATTGTTGGTGTTATAAAAGTATTTGTAGAGGAAAGTGATTGTTTTGAAATTAATTGTTGAGAGCTCTGTGTTGGCGATCGTAAACAACCCTATGTTGGAGCTGCGATTGTTAGCAGTTTTTCTCAAAAGATCACCTCAGCTTCCAACGGGATTGTTGCGATCGGTTTCGGAGAAATTTCGTGGCATCATTATGCGTGTGTTTTGTTTGTTATTATTATTCTTTTTTTTTTTTGAAAGAATTCCTTGAAGGGTACAGACATACCGCGTATACGATCTGTACTTTTCAAACCTCATGTTCCGAATTCTAAGGCCATGAGGGAGACAGTGCGAACTGTATTTACGAGATGTATTACTCTATGAATTTGTTTATCTTGTTTTGTTTTATAATTCATATCGTCGTCTTATTACGATGTTTTGATGAACGCTACTGACGAGACAACCGGTATCCCCGATCTTCAGAGATAAATATTTTGATTGGAGAAAGCGACGCTGATGCCCGCCATGATACGGAATTTAGAATTTTCAGAGTCTGAGACACGGCTGCTCACAAGAGTGTCCAAGGATGGTAAACATATAGATTGTAGCGTACTGTTTTTTTTTTTTTCAGGTCAATGTGTGACTAATTTAAGATTTCGAGACTTTACTCCTTTATAATACCGATTTTTTTTTGCGGCTAAAGGGACCAGTTCTTATTTCACTTATATCTTATGAACTAAAACATAGTAAGTGTTTAATTTAGCTATGGCTTGGACGTTTTTTGCCTGTCTTGAAGTTTTTGAACAACAATCGGTAGATAGAATCTAAAAATTTTTTCACTTTCCTTTGAGTGTTGATTCTTTTGGTTTAAAACAGATAGTAAAATGTCTAGAAATTGTCTTTTCGTTCTTATCGTGGTTACGATTTAGAGAATTTGAGATTTTAATGAGGAGAAAGCATGAATCGTCAGATTCAATATTTATTTGTAAGAATAATTATAAATTTTTTGAAATATTCTGAAAATATTTTTATCTTTATTGGTTTAATTTTTTTTTCTTTAAGAACATGTAGCTAATCAGATTGTTTGAATTGCGCACCACGTTTTCTTTTTCCTCTACACTTTTGCATGCGATTGTTGATATTTAAATAGCCCTTTGTTATCTGGGGTTAGTCTTTTAGAGCGTCGCGTTATTTTTTTTCTCGGAGCGCGAGTCTACTTGTCTCGTGTCCTGGTGATTTAAAAATTTTTTTTTTCTGAAAAATATAATTTTTTGGTCAGTCACTTTCTTCTTCTGGTCGGAGTTGAGTGAGTGCTCTCTTCTTGGCCTCATTGCCGACTTGCGGAAAATTTATTACTCTCCGCATGGTCTTACCGATCATGTCTTCAAAGTCAATAGTCAAGAATTAGTTTTTCCCATTGCAACTATAGCACATAGCCATGATTAGTCATTGTCTTCTACTCTTATACTCATGGTTTCCTGGATTCTGCCACGGTCAACGTGTGGGTTAACTTAATTGGACATGATGTAGTCTTCCTTATGGTTGTCTGTAGATACAGTACTTTCCTTTGCTCATCCGGGCTCTTTCAAAGACGAGAGACGCGACGTCAAGAAAATGCAACGCCGAGAAAGAGAAAGGCTGAATATAAGAGAACAAAGAACTTTTCCGACCAGCCTATTGTGAGTTGTTTATGTTATTTCATCACAGTATCTGTTATTCATTCCTTCCCATCCTTAGGATGAATTTGTCGTCTTGGGTTTTCCCCTATGAAGACTTCGGCATAGACTTATGTTCACCGCAGAAGAGCCGGGTTTTCTCCTCTTCACGGTGATGTCTTCGATCAGCATTTGCCTTTTGAGCTGGGTTTTCTCCTCACCGCCAGTGCCGATCGGGGGCGTTTAGCCTATTGCCGACTACCAGTTATTGACCAACACAACTCATCATATTCTCCACCGTCGCAACCCATTTTGGTCAACGGATCTTCTTGTAGAAGCGTTCAGTTAGCGTTGCCCTCGAACCGATCGACTCTCACCAGACCCTTTAAGAATCCAGAAATTTCGAGCCATGTGTTGTCCATGCTAGTTTCCATCGCAGGTTCCATCTACCTATCGAATTCAAAGCCAATTTTTAATATTTTCGGACTCTAGTTTTAAATTGCTCTTGTGTCCTTGCTATTATTTTTTTTTAATGTTTTTTTTTTGTTAATCTAATCAGATAGCTCTATTTAATCTTTAATTTTCTTTTATTTTTTTATTTTATTTATTTTATTTATACTTTGGTTTTTTGCTTTTCCAGGACCTCGTTCTTGTTTGAGTCTTTGTTCTTCCCTCCAGTGCTGTCCACAACCCTTTGTTCGTTTACTTTTCGTTCGTCACCTTCGTCCCAATAATCCACTTTGTCTTTTAAGCTTCTCACGTAATTTATTATTAGTCATTGTGTTTTTTTTTCACCTTTTAGGTATCGTTTATTGGAGGTTCCTGTTTTTTTTTTTATTTTTCTTTCACTTATAGCATTTTTTTTGAATATCCATTTGTAATTTTGTTTGCTTCTTTTACTATTTTTGTCTTATCTTGTCAAATTTAATTTTTTTTATTTCCAATTACTTATGTCTTTGCTCAGAGTCCCGTTTGCCTAGCTAGAGCCGCGCTTCCATTCATCTACTAGCTCCTCTGGTTGGTCCACGGTTACGAGTTCTACCCCTTGCTTGTAAAGCTGTCGACCGCTCTCATTTTCTTTGGTCATCAATCAGCCTGCTGCCGATGCGAAGTGAGCTTTGTCCAGTGGCAACTCTCTCCGAGGCGGTCAAGTTTCTCGAGCCTGCAACGGACCTCCTGATTCCCTGGACCAATTAATCTTTGTTTTTCAGTGCCATCTTTCGGGACCATTTGTTTTCGTTGAGCATCGCTTTCTTTATTTATCAAAAAAAAAAGATGTAATAAAGAAAAATATTTGGAACTTTTTTGGAATCGTACCCCGATACTTTAAGTTGGGTCTCTTTTATTTACGATTTTAATTTTTAGGTCAAAGTTTTCGTATTCCGCGTTGCTCTTATTTGATTGAGTATTCAGAAGGAGTTACTTTCCTTAATTTCGAGACGTATAATTTTTGAAGTATATGGTATTTTCACTAGCTTAACAAAGGGAATAAGGGAGGGGGCCTTTTTATGCTTGGCTGAACGTGTGGGTAATTGCAGTGCCAATTATTAGCACGTTACAATATGTATATATATATCAGACCTGGATTGGTGAGTGACTTTTGCTTTATTATCCACACTTGGCGACAGACAGCTTTTCCGAACAATTAAAGTTATTCTATTACCAGCAGTGTCATTTGTCCTCCCGTATATGGCATTGACTGTACTTAACTAGTGTCGGTGCAGCAATTGCTCGCGTGGGAGTGCGTCGTTACTCACATGAACAGTTTTTTTTTAAAAAGCCACCTTGTAACCGAAAATGAGAATGACATACCGTTCTATGTCAACTGTATAATTAATTAATTCTTAAGTAGACTAGTCAAGCACCTTGCCCGGGTTTGTAGATGCCCAGCGTTTATTCGGGAGTCCTGGTGAACAGTGGAGCAAGGTAGTAGAGTTCATTATTAAGCATATACTTACAAGCGTGGTTTGAACGCATATGAGTATTGCGGGAACTCGAGGCTCGCCAGTGGCTGACATATCAGCAAACACCCGTATTCACCAGGAGGAGTTCCTGTACCTCCCCTCTGGCTGCCACTAAAAGGAGGTGCCGAGCATGTTCTTGCGTTAATGTTTTGTTAGGAATACTTGTTCCAGGTATATGGGGTGCTCGCAGCTGATACTTCAGCTGAGCCAATATTCTGATGCTCATTTCAAATGCTAGGGATTGACCCCGCCAAGCTGGCTCTAACAATACTAACGGGCAAATGTGCCGGTACTTGCGTTCTAGTGAGCACAGCTCTGAGTAAGGTATTGATGGATTTATGTAATTAGGTAATGACTGATAGCGGCCCTTAGTCATAGCAACAGAAAATGATTATAAGTATCCTATGTAAATTGAATATTGTACAAAATAAGGCTAAGTAAAATGTCGTGTTATGAACATAATTATCGCAGTGTCGGGTCGTCTATCGTATGTTTTGTCCCGAACCCTTAGCGACTCTCGTCTCCTCACTGATTGCATTTGCTTGAGTGATAATAATACCTATTGTGGGGGCGGGGGTTTGCCACACTGGCGCCCGAACAGGGACCAAATGTCCGGAATTTCAGGATTTTCGAGGCTCTCCTGGCACTGTGATGTTATTGTCCTAATTGTTACATTTGAAGGATCTGGGGTCGAGTGTTGATTAAGAGATATAAGAGAGACTGTGAGAAGGGTATGATAGAGGGGTACATGAACAATTGTGTGGTGGTAGTTAGTGTAGTATTTGTGTTTACTTCTGTTTGAATATGGGAACACAGGGTGAGGTGGCGTTAATTCATGACGGGTGCATGGAGCGCTTTGTAAGGATGGAGCACGCTAATCGAGAATTTAACTGGGTTAGTGACTAAAATGCTTCTGACGGGGGACCATGTACGGGAAGTGAACGTGAGTGGGGTTGGGATAGATAGCAGGTCGGTCTTCTCAAATGTGGGACAGGCAGACTCTGAAGGATCTATGGAGGCTGACTCCGAATGGGTTATGCTTCGTGTACCTGGGAGAGGGGCCAACAATATGAGGTGGAAGGGGCCATTTAGGGTATTATCATCGGATAAGTCAGGCTGGGTTAAGCTAGAGGGCCTTCGTTTTGGCGACACGAAATGGGTTAGGGCGTAAAAAGCCTGGAAGCCCTGGCGAACTATAAAACCTAGACATAAAAATGAGATACAGGAAGGTAATAAGAGTAACGTTTGCGTCACCTGAGGGTCCATGGTATGCCCAACCTGCAAGCAAGGACTGGAAGGTGGTCCAGTCCGGAATGTTGGCGAACGGATGCGCACTTGGGAGCTCGGAAATAATGGAAGCTGCATATCCCAATGCAGAAACCATGCTGGACACCTTCCAGCAAATTCCTTTGATGGGGGCATATCATGAGGAGGTCTCCATGTATATGGGACCCGAAGAAATGATAATGCCTGATGAGGGGATGGTGACTGATGGAAATAAGTATGAAGACTTGATGTGTGATGATACATTGGAGGAGGGGTCAAATACAGGAATTGGATGTGCAGGCGCATGGGGTCAAGGGGCAGCACAGCTGTCGCAAACCTTGTTCGACACGCAGGAGGTTGTCATGGATCACGAGGTAGGAGTGGGCACTGAGGGAACTGTAGACCGTCTAGTTGTCAATTCATGGTAGGATTTACCCATGGAGGAAGAAGAAAGAAAGGATGATGAGGAGGTTTGCCTCACTTATGAAGTTATAGCTACCCAGAGGGGAGGGGAACCGGAAATCGAACCTGAAAAGGGTCAGGCAGTTAGCGTGAATGATGGCACGGGTGTTACCCACCTTTAACAGTAGAGGATCATCATTTTGGACCAGTGCAAGGGGGAACTAGTAAGCACTGTAACGAACGTATAGGTAGCTCGACGAAAAAGAGAGGAAGCTGTTCTGCTCTGAAAAACGGAATGGTGGTCTACCAATCCAAAATGAATTGTACAGTGCTGGCTCTGGAGGGCACTGAGCTAGGAACTGCTGTTTACGACGAGGTAGAGGTGCAGGAGAATGCAGCGTGTGAGGAGCGCGGGAATGGCAAAGTGAAACCGGAAATTGTGGAGAAACTGGTATTGGAGAAGAAAATGAAGATTCGGGGTGGCGTGAGACACCGTACAAAAAACAAAAAGAAGGAAGAAGAGGTAGTAGATCAGGGGAGTTATGATAAAAGAAAATCAGGGTCTCTGATAGGAATGCATGAAGTGTTGGCAGCATGTGGAACGGGCCTGCAGCCCTGTGAACGGGCAGCGGCGGTGGCCCTAGCCCGGGAATTCACCAACTGTTAGTGGGTGGTAAGTTATCGTGCGTAGCGGTGTCTAATTAGCAGGATTTGTGATGATATGAGTTTTGTAGTGGTGTGATGGAAAGAAATTAAGATTAAGATGTTTAGTGGATATTTGATATGATGTTAATGATTATTGAGCAAGTTGGATATGGTTAATTTGGGGTATGTATGAGATACTGAATTGATGGATAAGTGAAGTGTTAATGAAGGGATAATGGCTGATGTTTCATTGTGGGGTAATTAGAATTATATAAACGTAAAAGTAGGAAGCTTCAAAAAGCGGTGACTTTTAAAAGGGGGTAGTGTAATGGTTGTAGTTGCGGGAAGGAGAGGTGTGGGTAATGGTTTCTTAGTGTTGAGGGTTTAGGGAGGTGTTAGAGATTCGCGCGTGCAAATGTAGAAAGGGAAATATAGTTTTGTTTGGTTGTTAATCGTTATGCAAAGTAGCCGTGTTATTTTGTTTGAGGTTATGGAAGAGGTGAGACGGGATTTTGCGAATTGGAGTGGTAGATTATTTGGGACAATGGTATGTATAGTGGATTTTTTTTTTTTTCGTGTTGTTTGTTTGTTAATCAATATTAGCCTGGAAAAGGAGTATGTAAAATATGGTGATTGAATTATGTTTGATTTTAGTTGTGGTATGTTAGTGTTATAATGGTACGCGAGTCTGGTGTTGTTTTGCTGGTAGTATAGTAGATAAATTATGAACCTTTTTTTTTGTATGGAGTGTACTTGGTTGTTATAATTTTGTTGTAGTTTAAGATTTTTCTCGAACTTAATCCGGTAAGATATGTTTGAGGTTTTTCGTCGGGCGTATGTGACGTTCCAGTTAAATTTAAGTCACGTGTGTCCGGCAAAAAGGGGGGGTGTTTTCGGGAATTTTACATGCTAATGTATCTTCTGTTTTCGTAATATTGGTTATTGTTGGAGGGATGCTTAGTTCGTATAGTAATTATGTGCGTGTTCGTTATTGTTGGTGTTATAAAAGTATTTGTGCAGGAAAGTGTTTTTGAAATTAATTGTTGAGAGCTCTGTGTTGGCGATCGTAAACAACCCTCTGTTGGAGCTGCGATTGTTATCAGTTTTTCTCAAAAGATCGCCTCAGCTTCCAACAGGGGATTGTTGCGATCGGTATCGGAGAAATTTCGTGGCATCATTATGCGCGTTTTGTTGGTTATTATTATTCTTTTTTTTTTTGAAAGAATTCCTTAAAGGGTACAGACATACCGCGTATACGATCCATGCTTTTCGAACCTCATGTTCCGAATTCTAAGGCCATGAGGGAGAGAGTGCGAACTGTATTTAAGAGATGTATTACTCTATGAATTTGTTTATCTTGCTTTGTTTTAAAATTCATATCGTCGTCTTATTACGATGTTTTGCCGAACACTACTGATGAGACAACTAGTATCCCCGATCTTCAGAGATAAGCATTTTGATTGGAGAAAGCAACGCTGATGCCTGCCATGATACGGAATTTGGAATTTTCAGAGTCTGAGACGTGGCTGTTCACAAGAGTCCAAGGGTGATAAACATATACTGTATAGATCAGAACTGGATTGGTGAGTGAGTTTTGCTTTATTATCCACACACGGCGATGGACAGCTTTTCCGAACAATTAAAGTTATTCTATGACCAGCAGTGTCATCTGTCCTCCCACCTATGGCATTGACTGTATCTAACTACTGTAGGCACTGCAATCGCTCGCTTGGGAGTGCGTCGTCACTCACATGAACAGTTTTTTTTTTTAAAAGCCACCTTGTAACCGAAAATGAGAATGACATACCGTTCTATGTCAACTGTATAATTAATTAATTCTTAAGTAGACTAGTCAAGCACCTTATTCGGGTTAGAAGATGCCCAGGGAGTCCCGGTGAACAGTGAAGCAAGGTAGTCGAGTTCATTATTAAGCATATACTTACAAGCGTGGTTTGAACGCGTATGAGTATTGCGGGAACTTGAGGCTCGCCAGCGGCTGAATTATCAGCAAACACCCGTATTCACCAAGAGGGGTTCCTGTACCTTCCCCCTGGCTGCCACTAAAAGGAGGTGCCGAGCGTGTTCTTGCGTTAATGTTTTGTTAGGAATACTTGTTCCAGGTATATGGGGTGCTCGCAGCTGATACCTCAGGTGAGCCAATATTCTGATGCTCATTTCAAATGATAGGGATTGACCCCGCCGAGCTGGCTCTAACAGTAATAGCAGGCAGGTGTGCCGGTACTTGCGTTCTGGTGAGCACGGCTCTGAGTTAGGTTTTGATGTATTTATGTAATTAGGTAATGACTGATAGGGGCCCTTAGTCATAGCAACAGAAAATGATTATAAGTATCCTAGGTAAACTGAATATTGTACAAAATAAGGCTAAATAAAATGTCGTGTTATGAACATAATTATCGCAGTGTCGGGTCGTCTATCGTATGTTTTGTCCCGAACCCTTAGCGACTCTCGTCCCCTCACTGATTGCATTTGCTTGAGTGATGATAATACCTATTGTGGGGGCGGTAAGGAAGAAATGGCAAAGCGTTATTCTCTTGAGATATTAAAGACGACATTAACGGTTAAGATTAACGAAGGCATTTTGAGGGTAAAGTCAATTACAACACAGTTTCTCCAAAATGTTCATACTTGAGAAAGATTCGCCTTCGGTACAGACCGAGGAATATCGTTTCTCGATTCCCTTGAGGTAAGAGGTTATCCGGGTTTTTTTTCTTTTTTTTATAGTCAGTATTTTGTCATCTAATATGTTTATTTTTCATTTCTTAATGGCTAGGGTTTCCTCCTCTTTCATGCGTTTATGGGGCTAACCGGTTAGGTAAATAATTTAAGTAAGTTTTCTTTCTTTGTCATCTTTTTTCTTTTTATTTTTCTTCCAGCTTATCATTATCGCGAAATAAAGCAATCTTTCTTTTTGATAATCTTTCTTTTCCTTAGAGTTAATTGTTCGATCAGCAATAACGGGGCCCCCAGAAAGGAATAGGAAATTCTAGCTTACTTTCTCAGTCTTCATACGTCTCTAGGGCCTCTGATTCCGACGACTTGCATGTCCAGAAATAACGGAAGTGATTGTGTTTCCAATGAACTCCGGCAGGTGTCTCCACATGTTGCGTTTTCTCGCAAACAATGATAGGTTCATGAAATCGTCAACAGAAGTCGCTGTCCTCAATTGAGTTTCTCTCCTTAAGTATTTTCGGTTAGGGAAAAAAAAAATTGCGACGATAGGAGGTAGTATTTGGCTTTGAGCTTTCAATTTATAACTGCATTAAACAAACGTTGGAAACCTTTCCAGCTAATAACTGTTCATCTCTCCAGTGAAGGATTTCATTTTTCGCACAATAAATAGAAAAGTAGCTTATGCGATCGGTTTGTTCAGACGTCCATCCGTTTATCTGTGGACACAATTCCAACAAGGCATTGTGTTCGAATTGGGAGAATTGCTAGAAGAGACGAATCAACCTTGCACTGGGGAAAACACGTGCCGAGCACTTCGTTACCGCTCCGCGCGTGCTCTAAACGTTGAGATGGTACGCGTGCAGGATGCACGTAATTGACAATTGTAGAAAGGGGATATCCGTGCCTAAACGAAAAGAAATTCTTTATTCATAGGGAGCTTATTATTTATTACGATAACTTGAAATCGAATTAACTTTTTCACACTCTGTTTTCACCATTCCATTAATATGAGCAAAGCACAAACAAGTTTGAAGGTGAGATAGCCGGAATAGGTACAATAGCATGTGCTCTAATGGGACTATTATGATACACTCATAAAAATTTTCCATGACCAGATATGCCTTGTAATATATCTAACAACTCATAACAACGTATCACGAACGAATATAACGAATACTTAATAATGGCCGAAATTTGTTTACAAGTACATGTTCTAATGATACCATATGTCACCTTTAGAACTTTCAAGGCTAAGATATAGCATGTTATCTATCAAACATCCCATAGCGATGTGCCTTGAATAAAAATATAAAGTAATTAATAACTGCTGGAATTGGTTTAGTACTACGTGTTCTAATGGTAACTTAAGGTACCGTTGGAACTTTCCATTATAAGGTATGGCATGTAATATATCAAACAACTCGTAACAACATCTCATGAATGAATATAATGAGTAATTAATGATAGTTGTAATTAGTTTAACAGTATGTATTCTAATGGTACCAAATGGTACTGTTGAAACTTTCAATGCTAAGATATGGCATGTAATATATCAAACAAGCATAACGATGCACCATGAATGAATATAATGAGCAATTAATGATAGCGGAAATGAGTTTAGTTGTACGTCTCCTAATCGTACCACATGGTACTGTTGGAACTTACAATGCTAAGATATGGCATGTTATATATCGAACAACTGGTAACGGAG